>QVOA01007587.1:0-28352 GCA_014825685.1 Pseudomyrmex cubaensis | reverse complement strand
CTTAGCAATTAGAAAAATTTAGGTTATGAAAACGTCGGTTTACAGGTCTCTATCCAGTTTACAAGTCGGGCTCCAGTACCCTCTTAATAGCACACAGCAACTTTGGCAACTTGGAATAAAACTGACACGTTTCTAGATCATGAACTGATATATAAAAGTACGTTTGAAACAATTGATAGGCGATATAATGGTTTGATTTCAACAACTAATTGTCATCACACACTTCTCTTTTTTTCTTTCCTCTCTACTTGTACAATATTTACAACAATAATTAATAACAGTTTAGGTGTTTACACATTGACAAAGAAATGTATTATGTACTTACTTGTGGATCATTAATTCTTAGAAGACGCGGACGTTGCGCCGAGCTTGTGCACGAGCGCGGATATAAATGGCAAAAATACGCGAACGAGAAGTTGTCTTGGCGGGATATAGTCTTACGTGAACGAAATATCGATTCTTTTTCAGTCCGCCGACGTTCAAAACAGCGACGCCGACATCGCGCACGCAATTGAAGCTGCAGTTGATGCGAGAGCAGCTGCAGGAGCAAGAAAGGCGACAGGCGGAATTCCGGCAGAGCTTGCAGCAGCAGAGACCAGCTGCCGCATCGCCCAAACCAGTGCCTCCTACGCCATTGCCCACCATTGGCGTAGACGTTCCACCGCAAGTATTGCAAGTATGTGCCACCACATCGCCCGATCTGTGTGTGATCGACACCAAATTGCCGAAAATCAAATCGCACAATGCAATGAAATTACTTTTACAACGCAATATATATATTATATCGTTTGTAATTAACAGAACATTTATTTGCAATCAATATAACATAGTAATATAATATTTCGTGATTATATAAATGTTTTGTATCTCGGGAATAATATTTACAACATTTTTTAAACTTAAAGTTATTTCGGCAATTTGTCATCCCGCGCTTTTTTTCTATAATTTATATCCAATTTGTCGAAAAAAAAAGTTTTGTATCAAAACTAGAACGCGTTGAAGTTGGCGTAGATATCGAAGTGTCAAAGTATGTGCTACGGTCTAACGCAACAGTTTCCACAAATAGAACCGTGCTTTCAAAATAGCGAAGGGTCAAGCAACCTGGTTACTATCGTTTGCGTTTCCATTGTTTAAAGCTCCGTCTATATAGATATACATACATATCGCGCGGGTACAGTTAAGATAACGATACTTTATACCGCACCCGGCAGTTTGCCGTATTGCGGTAAGGCGAGTCGAATACTGTAACGTCGTTAATAGGTCTATTCGATTCGCCGTGTCTATACAGTTAAACCTTGCGGAATGATGTTAAGTCACAAAACATCAAATAAGAAGCGAGAATCGTTTATTTTAACGTTAATTGTTGCGAGTTGAAGAAACTAATTAAGAAAATTGATGAAAAAAACGTCGCTGTTTTAGGTGCGCACTCTTTTGGAAAATCCTACACGTTACCATGTGGTGCAGAAGCAGAAAAACCAAGTGCGTCAGTACCTGCACGAGTCGTTTCGCGGAGGCGAGGGCGGCGCCGGCAATGCGGTTGTCGGCGGTAGCACCAGCAGCGAGGGTGGCAGCAGGACGTCGGTCGACGTCGGGCCACCGCCCGTCCCGATGGTGGTGCAAAGTGCACCACCCGGCCCACAGCTGCATCACACCAAGTCGCAGCATCCTCATCTTGCTTCGTACCCGCACGGCCCCGCGCTGCTGCCGCACCATCCCGGTAATCCAACGGCGCTCTCGGCGAGTCCGGATCCCGCGACCACTGGCACCATGTCTCCGGGTTTGTCCAGTGTCGCCACTAGCAACTCGGAGGTAAGTGTGTATGTACAATGAACCTAGACAATGTGACACAGTGTTTCTCAATTCGTTGTCGCATGATATTTTACACGTCGAAGTATTCACATTTGTTTCAACTTTCAAAGTTTGATATTTAACATAATGAGGTGCTTATCAAAAACAGAGTTCATATGAATCTTAAATATTGAAATTCGAGAAATAACGATAAATATAGTAACGTTTTTATCTTACGTTAATTTACATGTGAGCGCATTTTTTTACGCAAATGTGCGGATCTCAAACGGAAAAACTAGTTTTTTTCCAAGTCGTTCCTATTTATTTTCTAATTTTTTTTTTTTTTTGCTCGTTCAATTCAGTCATAAGTAAATACGACGGTTTTGATTGACGCTAACTGATGTTACGTAATCTATTGTGAGAGAAGGCGGTTATACCATAACGCAGTTTTGCTCTCTCGTTCGTTTAATAATTAAATCGTTCTCCTCACATCGTCGATTCCTCTTGCGTATCTCTCACGAAATGCGCGCGCGATCCAAATAATTTCTCGGCGAGATTTTTGACATGTTTGCGAAATTCTCAACAGATCCATACGTGACAATTTCGTCTTGTCGCTGTGCGAGGCACATCTGTTTTTTTTTTATTTTCTTAGCAGTCATCTTAAAAGAATACGCAAACGCGAAAGATCGCACGTGCACTTAGCACGACAGCAGGAGCACGTTTCATGACGCTGCAGCGTCACAGTAGAATTCGCGGCACGCACCCGGTGCTAATTGTCACCTAGGTCTGCAAATCGATCTGATTTGCGTCGCAAAGCAGATCCGCAAACGACCGAAAGGTGGAAACTTGAGAAGTAGGTCTTCGCAACGTGTATTTTTATCACACATTTAACACCTCGATTAGGAACTTACGGGGACATCGCGGTGTGTGCAACGTATTATTTTTTTACACGAAAAAAGTTTCCGAAAAACGTTGAAAGCATCAACACGTTTGTGTATACATAATAAATAACGTAATTGTAATGAAAACGCGAATGTTTATGAAATTCTTATAAGCACATTTAAACAGAAAAGAGTTCTATTTAAAAAAGTATCTGTGTATTTTTAATACACACGTTTAAATGTTTTAAATTTTTTGTCAATGCCGACTCGCATTATAACGCGAAAAAAGTGTACATTATCCTATTATTTTTCAGACTTTTTGTACGTTGTAAACTTAAAAGCAATAGACACGCACGAGCTGTCGTTGCGCGCGTAATACCCAGGACACATATCGCATACGAGAAGCGAGCTAGTGGCTCGTTAACTCGTCAGCTTTACGATCCTAGAGCTCTTAATAAGGCAAAATTGATTTTGGTGACGATGCATGTACATATACAAACACACACACGCACGCACACACATACGTGCGCGCGCGCGCGCGCACACAAACACACGTGAGCAATATCAAGCAACCGCTTTTAAATTGATTCTTTGATCCGTCATGCCTCGACCGCGGGAAAACTCGCGCGTACCGGATATAAACGTGCAAACGTTTCTCAATTTATTACTTTAAACGCGAGCTTGTTTTATTCGCGATTTTTCTCTCGCGTTAATTAAACTGTTTCACGCGGGAACTTCTCTCAGAAATTAAACGAGTTTAGGCTATTTGCGGAATGCGGAGAAAAATTCTCCGCTCTTTGTTGTTCACAGACGCGTGAACAAGTTGTTGTTCGCGTGGATTATTTAGAATTTAAGTGAAACATAATTTCTTTTCTTACATAAACGTGCAAGTTTCCTGCAGCAAAAAAACCTCTGTTTTTCGTCCCTTTCGTCGACCTCATAGATCTCGTTCAATTATGGTCTAAATTTTAGATTATGATGATACAATAACATGTGTAATTATAGAAGGTCAAAGTTGTGATTAATTGAAGCTGTAATTCTACACAACGTGGATTAGGTTTAGTTACATTGTTGCTACAATAATATGTAAGCTTCTTCACCGACGTCAAGGTACTAATTCATGAGGAAGTTTTTTCTTTTTTGTAATATTTTTTGAATATTAAAAAATTGTTTTTTCGGTTTTTATATTTTTCTTACATTTTATGAATCTGTATTTTATGTGATGTATTTATTACTGATTTTTTATTTCTTCGGCGATCGAAATGGACACATTACATGTGTCAGGATTTGAAATGTGTACTCCTTTATTCAAAAACGAAACAAAAAGTTTTGTAGAATTACAGCTTCAATTAATCACAACTTTGACCTTCTATGAATCCAAAAGCGTTCCTATGCTCATCTTGAAATTTTACATATGTTATTGTATCATCATAAGCTAACATTTAGACCACAATTGAACGAGAACTGAGGTCGACGAAAGGGGTGAATTTTGCGGTCGCTCTTTTTGCATTTGAGATCGACGTGCGCTCATCATTCTCATTTCGTTCGGATTTGTGGATTGGCTAGTTAAAATTTGTAAATTTTGCGTGTTACATTTTTAAATGAAAATCTTAGAGATTAGAGATCAAAACGTGTGTAAATTTCGAATCAAAAATACATCACATCTGTGTTTGGCTCATATTGACTTTTGCTCTATACATTATTTGGAAAGTTTTTGAAACCATTAATCATTGGTATTCTGAAAAAGTTCTCGTGTACTTATAAAAGCTTTACTAACAAGTTTGTATTATATCAGAATTAGTGTTATCGTGTAAATGTCAGATCGTATTTTAGTTTTTACAAATTGTTATTTTTTAATTTACAATCAAAGAAAAATATTCTTGAAAAAAAACAATTGACAGGTCTTTAAAGTGGCAATCATTGAATGTTTTACCATGTAAGGTGTGGTAATGATATACGTATGTAGATAATTAAGAGAAGTATAATATATTATAGTTGAAGGAATTCTGCCTAAGCGTCACATCGTGCAAATAATATATATGCTCGCTAATTAATGTCGTACTAATTAATGTTGTATCTTCTTCATCGGGTTTCTCCACTCTCGAGAGATTTTTTTTCGTATATATCTACCGGTAAACCGTAGAGATGATTTTATTCAGCCGCGAAAGTCTGGAGAAAAATAGCAGCGAGCTAATATTTGAACCTCTCGAAACGGCTGCGATCCCGTTGCCAGCTGGCCCGGCGGCTCTCCATTTTGAATAATGGATCAGACGCGCGTTTCGCGGGACAAAGTAGATATTCGCGGCATTCGCCGACGGGGGACAAAGTGCTTTTAGTCAGATACCCGCCTGTGGCAATTTGCGCTATGCATTCGTCGGCGTATATCCCCCCGATTATAGATGTTCAGCGCCACCAATACCGTACCGTATGAGGTATCCAATATTTCTGGAACTCTCTACTACAAGATGGGACAAAATATTCAGGACCGATAAGCGCATTATTATTTTCAGCGCGAAAGAGCACCTCAATTTTTACGGAACTTGACCGCAAAGTGCTATTTTTGACAAAAATCTATTGATTTATTTTTTCGCAATGTAATTTCTGAATTAATTGGGAAGAGAAAATGGGTATTCTCATATCACGTGATGCAACTTAGCATCCTGGATATTTAAGAATTGAAAATTTCAATTTGAAAGTAATATGTAAGAATTTATACTCCTAAAATATAAATATATATTTAAAAAATATATTTATTCCGCAAAACATCCAACGGTCGGCTCTTAATACCTGCAAAATTTCATTTCTAGTTTTAAACTGTACGAGCCTTCAATTTCTTCATTAATTCGTTAAAAATCTATTGATGTCTGCGTGTGTGCGTGTGTGTGTTTTTATATCCCGTGTCAAAATTTTTTCTTCTAGTCCATTAGATTCGTATTCTTTATTTTGTTTGCAAAAAGAAATATAATGCATCGTAAAACGCACGCTGAGAACTAGATATAAAGTTTTTTTAAGATCAAATAATGCGGTTGCTTTTACTTTCGGATTGACGATTGCGTCACGAAAAACATAGATAGGAGCGATTTCATCTGTTTTGATATGCGACTCGCATTTGTGAACATGAAGAAACATTGTGGTCTTTCTTGAACAGTCGTAAAAACCAACCATAAAAGAGACGACGCATTTAGCATCCCTCGGCGCGCGTATCTCCGCGCGCGTCTCACACTTTTAATGTCTTTTGTTCAAAATCATGCTCTCAAACGCGGCTTCTCGATCTTAGTTCGATAATTGAACTTCTTTCTTGAGATTTTAACGTGTGCAGAGAAACAACAAATTTCGTTGCTGCCCATCGTTCGTAACTGTTTAGGCCGGGCGCAACATGTCAATAACATGTTGATAACATGTTGATAACACGTGCCGACGACAGATAGTATTTCACTTTTTTTTGTGACGTGACGGCATGATAGGAATTGTCGCGTAATAATTTAAATTCTCTTTTCTTTATACGATTGATGTATCCACCGAGTGACGAGTTTATCATTACATTTATCATTACATTACTTACAACTTTAGATTGATAATTTTGCAAATAATTTGACAAATATTTACTGTTTTACGTATTTTTAATTACACATTTATTTACGCAAGTATCGGCAGTTTCTTGAGGAGATTATTTTTCTTTTCGTCGGTCAAGTTTTTCAATGTTACACTTATATTTATATATTTTGTGTCCTGCTTATCTCGTATGTGTTTTGGAATTATAAAGTTTTGACGGGTGGTTAAACCCATCTCGGCATAATTTTAATTCGGCCTGACATTCGCGATGTATGCAGATTTAAGCTCCTAATACATAGCGGTTTGAATGGATTAGGATCTTAATATGAGTCAGGCATTTGTACCTGTTGCAATGCGGAAATTTCATTTGTATGCTTGCATTTAACAGTTTTGCCTGATATGTAACAAGATTTATTAGCGAAATAGTGATTAAATATATATAGTTGGAAATATTGTTTTATTTTATTTTTTTCTTTATTTAAGATTTTAACTTTGAGAAGATCATAATGAAGATCACACACACACATTTAACATACATTTAAAAATTAAGAAATCGAACAATTGTAATAACTGAATCCCATAAAGAAATCATCTGTTATCAGAATGTACGTAATAAGAGGAGTAAAACGTTTCTCCGGATGGGAAAAGCAATGTCTAAATTTTAGATAATAAATCAAGTATTAAGTCTTATAAATGGAGAATGGGGGAGCGGCGTATAAATCTAATAAAAAACAAATGTATCGAATAATACGGTCTCGGTTTGTCTGGTCGTCGCGAAACAGCGCAAAGCCATTATCAATTTATAGATAAAATATAAATATACAGTGGCCGGTGCGGAGAATCGATCGATATAAATCTTTCATCGCGATCGAAATACTCCGGTGGCATCGATCGCGCACACGAGCGAGAAGGCAGTTCCGAACGAGAGAATCGTAAATTAACGTCAGCGCGGACATTTAGGCTTCTCGCTTACGTAACGGATATTCCTTCTTTTCTCTCCATTTGACATTCCGTTTAAATATTCTTTACGGCCGCGTTCTTGCCTTCTGCACAATATTTCACTCCGTTTTCGTTGCTTCGTTAGCTTTCGGACGCGAGGTCGATAGATCGCGCTCACTCGAGATACGAGATCTGCTTCTGTAAACCGTGTGTTTCGTTGTGTACTCGTAACGAGCTCCGAATACGTAATGTCAAAGTGAAAGAAAAAAAATCTGGATCATATACTCGAAGTTCGTGACGACTTCATCGCGATGATGTCTGATTTATCGACTTGGTTGATAAAAAAAAAAAATTAAAACCGAAGAGAAAGTGTCATCGTTGCTCCGAGATTTTTTATAGATTTTGTAATATGTCTCACGACATTTTGCTTCAAAGTATGTAATTGAACGTATAAAAAAATTAAGGTAAAATAAGCTTCAAACATTTTCCAAATAAAAGTAAAATAAAACGCATAGAGTAAAATAAAACGCATAAAACGCACAGAGTCCTGTTACAACTGTTTTTTGACGCTCTGTGAGTTTAATTTTACTTTGAACGTATAAAATTTTTTCCGTACTTTGTATGTAAATATATATTACTGCAGATAAAAATGCGTAGAGGGAAAAATTATAGACACAGAACATTTACCACGTGTATATGAAATAGGGAATATATTTGGTTCTTGTACAAGAGCAAAGAACACGTGTGCGTTCTTCATATATCTATACATTTCTGTTTATATCGTTCTTATCGTCTTATAAAAAAGACATCACGAGATAAAAAAGTGAGCACAATACAAACGGCCTCTGCTTTCGAGTTCGTATATAAGATCACAGTACGGATAGACTGTCGTCAAACTTCTTTAGACAAAAGTGAACAGACCACACACACGTTAGATTACACAGATTACACGATATGAAACACGAAGAACGTACGAGCGAGAGTGCTATTTGCCTGTGTATAATCTTTCTCTTCACACCGATAATCATTATTTGCATTTCGCTACTACTCTTATCAAATGTCGAGTTTTAGATTATACGCTATGTGTGTTGCGGAGATTTCAAGCCTTTTTCCAACCAAATTATCTCCGCTTTATTATCTACCTAACCTAACCCACTTTGTTTCGCGAAATATTTTGATAAACTTATATATATAACGCTGTTGTAACAATAACGAACCAAATGAAAATTTTCAACATGTTGTAGTCAACCGTACGAAAGAAGATTCAAGTTCAACAACATTTATACATTAAACAGTATTAATTTTTTTATTGAAATATGTTGGCGTAAATTTAGACAATCGAAAAGCGAGAGAAAAGTGTTAAATTCACATTTTTGACCTTCGCTTGAAAATTAATGATTTGAGCAGTTGCCTTGAATATAAATTGCATAAACGTACACGCGTCGCGTATAATTGTGCGTTATATAAGTGCGATCGTAAAAATGTTATCAGTAGTTATTAATGTAGCATTATCACACTTTCTTCCAAGTTATCATTAATTCAATCTTTTGAAAGAGGACAAGAAAGAAATGGGATATGTGTGTGTGTGTTTTTTTTTTTTTTTTATGTCTGTAAAACAAACGTGTATTTAATTTCCGTTACTTACTCAATGATATTGGCACCTTCCGTCTTCTGTTTTCAATTTGAAAAGAATCATATTTTACAAACATATTTTTAATAGAAAAGAGAAAGAATGAAAATATTTATAAAAGCATTAGCGTTATAATTACAAAATAATATAATTATTAAATATACTGTACCAGAAAAATACAAGAAACGTTAAAACCTCTTCAAAATTGTTATTTTCTTGAAAACACAAGATTCAGTAGTTAATTCAAATTTAATGCTACAAGCATTTTCCGTCACTACCGCTGTGTCATTAAAAATCTTTTGCAAACTATGTGTAAATGTCTATTAATATAAAACAATTAGCAACAACAATAAAATATATGTCTGAACAGCGCGAGTTGGATTTTGGATATAATGTTTTTTTTGTTTTTGCTCATCGAAACGAACAATTGAGATTGAAAGAAGACTGACAGCAACCTGTTGCAAAGACTGTTGATAGTGAAGTGAGCGGTTTAGCGCATCGCGCGCGGACCGAGCGCTGCCGAGCGGCGGCGAGCGCGACCGAGCGGATTTGACACGAGCGCGAACAGAACATGCTGGCAGGCGGGCGCGCTCTTTCAGAATACGAGTTCGTCGCCGCGTCGCGAGGTGTGTTGTTTGTTGCTCCTGGCGGGCGTGCAATCGTGGCAACGGGCCTATTGTCCCCGAGGTGTGCTTTCGCGCGATTGTTGACCAGTCGACCATTTAACTCGGTCTGCGATTGTCGTGACTCACGAGCGGCCTTCGAACGCGCTCTCGCGAGCGCGCTCTTTCCTCACATTTTGCGCGCTGCCCGCGCGCGGGGAGGCCCCGCGTTATCGATCGATCGATAGTAGCTCCTACAAGGCGCGCGTTACCTCGCGCACAGCTCGTACTCGCCGGCAAATAATTTGCTCAAAAGCATTTTGCAACTCAATCGCGGTGTGAGCATTTATTCAAAGTGTCGCCGGCCTCAAGTGTTATCTTCTGTGATCTTTTGTTATTGGGGGAATTTTTTTATTTCGATCCTCAGACCGTTTCTTCCTCGTCTGGAGAAGCGCGCGCTTTTCGAAAAGCAAACTCGATTACGAGGTATATGTGCGACGTGAATGCCATAAAGTCGAGTCAAGGACGTCCCCGTTTGTCGTTTCGGACTTTTACGATTTTGCGCGGAAACGACGACGAGGTAGTAAACTGCCGATCTTTTAGTGTGAATTTAATCAATGGGACACTAATAAAAGTCTGAGTAAAATTGTGAAGGAAGAATTAAATTGATTACTCGATAAATTTTTTATCTTGGAATTTGTAGTGCCACTTAAAAAAAAAACCTGCAAGTGGAAAATCTCGAAGTGAAAGCGTACGAGAGCCGTCGCCACGCCTCCTCAAAAAAAAAGAAAAAAAAACGATTCCGCGGTGAATTTATCCGAACGAGATCGGAATTGCACACACGACGATAGAAACTCATTGAAGTATAAACGCGCTGAGTTTGTGACAACCTTGGCAACGTTGAACAATTGCACGAATAGATTCAGGCAGTTCAGACGCTTGTCATTTCCTAGAACATAAGGATTTCTTCGAGACTTTTCCTCGCTTAGCCTCGCACCTTGTCCTTCCATAATAATCATCGGAGTATAACCGGCGCCGATCACTTCCAAGCACATTTTACGCGTGTCGTCGGCGAAGTGCTGTTTAAATACGTTCCTCAAAGTGACTAAAGTTTTGTATTAGCACTAAAATAAACATTTCTCAAAATAATACTCAGTGATACCAAGTATCCCAAGTCTGAGACATATAAAATCACACGTTTCAAGAAATTTAATTTCTTCCACACAAAATCTGATTGTTTGGCTCCGACATACTCTCTATAAGAGATAAAAAACCCATTACAGCATATCTGTGGAATTGCTTCACCACAATTCTTCGTCATTCATTAATTCCCGTTGTTGCGAAACGTCGTATTAGAAAAGAACGATTCACGTTTCAATATATTATTCGCTTCATCGGATAATTCAACTCTCAAGAAATAACGTCTCAAGAAGTGTTTGCTTATCTGGTAGCCGCGACCTTGTGCCGAAACCCAGGTGAAACGCGTTTGGGAATCAATACTCACTGCACGCACAAACGAGAGACGGAGGGAGAGAGAGAGAGAGAAAGAGAGAAAAAGTGCGAGCGAGCGATCGACCGAGGAAAATGCGCTTCTCCTTGTCGTTGTCGACGTGGCCGCATCGTCCGTCCTGATGACGAAAGTGTCATCGATCGACCCAATTGCAGTTGTCTTCTCGCGACGTCGGGAACAAGAGAGAAAGAGAGAGAGAAAGAGAGAGCAAAGATACAAATAGCCGTATACGGCGTGTCCGGAAAGAAACGCACGGAATTGAAGAACGTAATCTTCTTGAAGACGAAACGCGAGGAGCGAGACATGGCTGATACGGGTTTTGTTATCTAACTGCCGGTGCTGATTGGCAAGCGTCTTAAGAGCATCGTCACTGTGCGACTTCCAACCGACGCTGGAAGCGTCGTCTCGGATTGGAACAACAGCGCGCGCTGTCTATTTATTACTCGCGTCACGGAGAAAAACTCCGATGGAAAAGAAATTTTTATGAAGATCGAACATTTAAAGAACATGCAAAGAATTCCTCGAATTCCCTCCACGTTTGTCTGACGACGGCGATTGTGTAATGACCATTAGTGACTAATGTCAGTGTGTTTTACTGATCAAGGATCATTAGAACCATAGAGGAACAGAATATCATTCTGTATTTTCGAAGAATTTTAATGCCGGAATTTTTCACACATGTCATACGGACTGTTCCCCGTGCAATCGGATAATTAATAGAAAGTGTAGAAATATATGCACCACACAATTTGAAAGAATTGCGGACTGCCGTTGAATAGACAAGTTCCTTCTTCGTGCGAGACGATTCGATTGCATCGATCGAGTGTTTAATTTCGTACTTAATTCGATTAACCGCAATGAGCTATTTTGGCGTTACTTAGCTCAAGTGTCTATTCGCTCCCGATATCAAAATCGTACATCCGTTTTTTTGGGACATATCGGGACGACTTGAAAAGAAATCGAAAGCGAAACAGCTTCACAAACACGTGTGCTACTAACAGTCGCCGCTGCATCATGCCGGTATTTAACATCATCGCGCGGAGGTGCAAGGTGAGTGAAATGAGAGTTGGAAATTATTGGCTTGGTGCCGCGCTAATCTTAGGGATGTATAATCAAATATTATTTCTTCTTACGCGGTCCTCGTTACATCTTGACGTATCGATAAACTTCAATTTTTGGGTCACAGTCAATCGGCGAACAAAAAAACGAATAAGGCGACACTTGCTGAAAACATTTGCTTTGGACGGTCTTTTATCTTTTATTATTGGTCTGTTTGTTTTGTGTCAAGGATGAAAAAAAAATCATCACAGAAGTTGGAGCGATATGATATTGAATATTTAGATATAACCTTATGAAATATTTTATATTTGCGTTTTTTTTTTTATAACGCGTTGAACGTGGCCGTTTATTTTATTTTTACTATACACGCAGTCTGAAAGTTGCATATTTCCGGGGTTAAACGCGACGTGCGTCCATTAATAGTTTAAATCTCGCGTTGAAAAAAAAAACCACATATTTTACCGCGGCGAATCGTGACGACGACGGCGCTTTGACCGTCATTACCATGCAACGAGCACAGAGTTAACAGGTTGTTTCGCGCACGATAATCGCGTTCGCGTTCTCCGCGTTACATTCGAACGACGATAGGAATTTTTCTTTTTGTACGATCTCGATTTTGTGTTTTCGCATATTTAATGATAAGATAGAAACGCGTCACGGATGATAAACGTGTCTCGTTTTGGCGTCAAGGTTGCTGTCACTGATGTCACGGATCTCTTCGCCGTCGCAAATTAATTGCGATCTCATTTAACGCTCCATTGTGTAAAGATATTTATAGATCGCTTAATGTATACGAGAAGTGAGCCACCCGAATATTTTATTAGCTACTAAAAAAGATGATGACAGCGTTTCAGTTTGTAGAATTGTCAAAGCACACAAGTCGATATATTAGATAATAATATTATAAATGTGCAAATTAATAATTTAAATTAATTTATTTAAATTATTAATTTAAATTAAATTATTTTTTAAATCTATATCGCATATATATGTGTATATATAATTTGCAAATAATTTAGTTCAGAGTTTGTACGTGTTTTGTATGTCAATTTTACGTATAAATAATTTTGCGTGGTGCAACAATTTTCTGATTAATTTGTGAAACATTCGCGCGGAAATCTCGTAACGTTCGAGATTCAAACAGTAACGTTTCTCGTGTTCGTCAAATAATTATTATCAATAATCTGTTTGCAGCATAATCGGTTTGACATGCAATCTGTAGATTAATCGCTTTATCAAAATCACACTCGTGTGTGTTTTAATTTGCTAATCTACGTCACGTGCGTGATCTATCTCTTTCTAAATGTTGTCACGTATACTGATAATCTTTCCATCGAAGACTTTTTTTTTTTGTGAAATTGTACGTTTCGACACGCGTATTTAAGTTCAAGATCGATAATTTATATAAGTTAAAACACACTTGGGGAAAAAAGCAGTTTTGCAAACAATTCCAATATTTTAAAATTCCAATATAAAATTTGTTTGTTAGTTTTTTTTTTTTTTTTTTTTTAACCGACACTTCAGTTTCAAATAAAAACTTGCAACAATCCGTTGTGCAATAAACATCGATATTATTGTTTTCGTTGTGACGCATTATTGATCATTATCTTGCGATTAGGAAGCAATGCGTATATATCGCGTTATCTCGTACACGTAATTATCTCTCGAGTATTTCCGTTTGAGAATAATCGCGCGCGTACTCACGGGTTAATAACCTACATCCGGTGTGTCTCCGGTGGAAATTCGGTGAATCGCGGTGAATTGAATGATCAAATCCCGGACGATTTTGCGGAAAGAGGAAACGCGCACGTCGCGGAAACACGTCAGAGTGACAGAGAAAAAGGATGTTCCCTTTTGGATTGTAGTATGTGTGCCGGATGCCTGGTGGTCGCGCCAATAGTGCGTTCACGTAATCCGCATCCGATGAACACCGTAACGATACGCTACCGTCGGGATAATAGCTACATGCACGCGAAATCCTCGAAGCAGGCTCCGAACTGACAACGTCGGAGACGACGTTACGCACACATGCGCTCGGTCCACACGAAGAAGACACGGTGTTACGTGTCCTCAAATAAAGCGACAGCGGAATACTCATGTTACGTAACAACGCGCGGTAATCACGATAATTAGGTTGACGCGAGATAAAAAAAAAGTATATCTGGACGTGAGGATGCGCATTAGTGAGGAATAACGCGATAAGAAATATTCCCGCGTAATACTCGACGACTTTCTATGCTGGTACTTACATGGATATCTTTCTATAAAGTCGATTGTGTAAATAAAAATGCCAAGTTAAGATGTTTTTGATAATATTTGTATATAGTTATCTACCATCTGTTTGTATAGAGTTATTTTCTATCTAGATAGAAGTAAAATTTAAGTTAATAATATTGATAATATGGTGTTACACGTTATTTTATTTTAAGTAAATTTTTTTTATTTTAAAGTAAATTGCAGTTTAATCAATTTTGTATTTGATGTGTTTAGTTATTTAAACATAGGAAATAAGATAAAACGCAAATAGATAAAACTCTCGAATTTAGTAAATTAAAAAAATGAAGATATTTTTTCAGTCACGTTACGTCGTTGCTGCACGAATGATATAAGATCGATTACGTCTACCGGTTCCGATAAAGTCGTAACGTATGAAAATGCGAGAAGATATTACGATTCGAGTTTACTTTTGCCTTTCGGGGACGAATATCAGATGTCAAATTATGCGTAATTTCGTTCATTGTGCGCAACAGTTGTGTGCTGGGTTTGTGCACACGCGATATATAACACAGAGAGAAATAACTGCCTCGGGAGTGCGGGATATCACCCAGTGTCTTTTTTTTTCTCCGAGAATAATTCTTTAGGATAGGTAATAAAAACGTGGCCTAGAAAGAAACGAGGCTCTTAATACTTTGCGAATTCAGTTTGCATTCTCCTCGCCAACCAGGTTATGCGATCGCGTTTTGCATGAACGCGCTGGTCAGTTTATTACACTATTTACTACATTTTTAGATGCGGTTTTATTATTTTATTGGTCGTTTATTAATAAAACACACATGTTTATCACAGGATTTCTCATTTTAATTTCTGATTGTAATAAATTTATGTAAAAATGTGAGTTTTATATTTTACAATAAATTTACAGCGATGCGTAAAAAAATACGCGCATCTATGTAAATTTATATTATTATGATAATATAATTGTACAAATGTGTTGTTCAACCAGACGTATCCGAACTTTTTGCAAGGTGTATTGCTAAAAGTTCGGATACGTCTGGTTGAACAACACATTTGAATTTTTACTTAACCGAACTAGTAGATGTCCTCCGATTATATTTCAAATATAATTATACTAATTTATATTTTAATATTTTGTTAACTTTTATAAGTTTTACGACATTTATATCGCAGATGAAAATATTTGAATAACAATACGTATACAGAATGCCAAGCATCGTAAAGTGGCGTAGTGGCGAAATACTTGCAATGCGGCGATGTCATAATATCACGTGGGGGGATAAGTAGATACGGCGGAGATTAATCAAAACGGCGGATTCCTGAAAGCGCGAACAGTAATGTGTTCTCGGTGCGCGCGAAGAAGAAGCGCGAATAACCGGTAATGTTTACCACCGAGAGACATTTATATACCGACAAAATCTTGCTGATCTCTCGTTTATCTGCGCGCACTTACCGCGTGATACGCGATTGATATTCGCGAATTAACGCATTATGCACGGGGTGAGAAGGAGAAGCAGTTTTGACGATGACGGATTATGGAAATTACGTGAAATCGATTCGTAGCGACGACGTAATATTACGCCGGACATACTGAAATGTATCGCACTAACATATTGTGCTCGCCTCCAAGATTGATGACTAGCAAATTTCGACGCATTTCTCACGTTGCACACCTTTCATCATTCGAACTGTCATATATCACAAAAAGAAATGTTGAAATCAAATAATCTCTTATTTTTTATCGTATATTATAATTTTTTTTTTTTAATTTTTCTTTATACGAAAAATATTGATTTTTATTTTAGAAAAAAAGTTTTAGAGAAGAAAATTAATTAAATTAAATTAAAAATATGTATTTGAGAAGAAAAATTGTAAATATCCGTGCAATATTTCTATCAAGAATTATCTCGTCGTATTATTTTTGTTTTAAACTTCTACATTTATTTAAATTATATATAAAATTCCACTTGCGTGTCTCGAACATGAACAATTTCCGTGGGGGACGCATTGCGGAGCAATTTTGCAAGATAAATCAGAATGTGTGTGTGCCTGTGTGTGTGTGTGTGTGCCAGTTGAGTCGGTGGCTGGCGCGTATCCATCTTGAGACGTTGTAGATAACCAGTAATGTCCCTAATTTCCAGTGTTAACCTTGCTGATACGCCGCCCATCTCCATGGCAGCGCGGCGACGGCTACGTAACGACGTCTACCTTATTTAACCGTCCGCCAGAGAGTTTCGTTATGTAAAATTATGCCGAGATAAAGCCGGGAACAACTTTTGTATTCGCGTACAAACGCATTGGTATTTGCGCGTGTATATATATATATCTTTATATATATCTTGAAATCGCATCAAACACCGGAAACAGAGGCTTTTACGAGTACAGTTTATAGGAGGAAGAAGTGTAGTTTATGAGCTTCAAGAAATATTGTAGACTTACGAAGTTCTATTGCAAGAAACTCTTTTACCTCGATAAAAGACAGTGTTATACCTCGTTTTTGGATATTTTGCCATTATTCCGCATTTTCTGTATTAAATATAATAATAGACAGCAGTCCGGCCATCGTTATAATTCCGACTTGCTTTAGACATAAAAACAATATCTATATTTTAAAAAAATAACAGGGATGGAATTTTAAAGTTAATAAAAATAAAAAAATTTTACGATTTTTTTTTTTTTTTTTTTTTATTAATGATAGTAACATTTTTGTAATTGTAAAAAATAGAATTACGGGGAGAGTATGTGGTTTGTTTGTAATAAATGCGAAGTGCATTCTGAAGGATATCACACATAATTTTACATTTGTCTCGAAAAGGATTGTTTACACCCCGAGACAATTCTGCATTTCAGTGAAATGCGCGAAATCGAGATATCGCGTGCTGCTAATGCCGAGTATTTCAGAACTCTTCCCTCACCCTCTTCTTTCTCCCCCCCTCCCCCCCCCAAACACATTCGGACGCTGTAAGCGGAGAGAAGAAATGCATTTCACGGAGATGTAATTATAGTGACTGCCGGCCTTGCCAGCGCAGCTGCCAATTCGTCGTGGGCGTCGATATTGTATATTGTTCATTGCCAACGTGACTCGTCGGTTATTACTTAATGTTACACACCAATGAGCGCTGATTACAATTTGTCGAGTGAAAATTTTTGTCGCAAATTAAACATATTGTCATCAAGCGCTTGGCGTGCACTTTGACTTGATTTACTTACGCTCTTCTTGCGACTAGTTTTTAATAGCAGATTTTAAATGCCAGGATGTGTAAAAGTGATGTAACGTTTTGCGAAGTGACAAAATAAAACATTGCGAACGTGACAAAATATTATTGTATTGTGTCTCTTAAAATATTCGTTAAATTTGCATTTTAATTGTGGTTTTTATTAATGATTTGTTGTTAATACATTAACAGCAAGTCGTTAATTATTTACATGCAAATTTTTTGTGCCGGAGTGTCAGAATTTACTTTCTGCCGTTAATCTTTTCTGCTCCACGCGCGGTTCATAATCATCACAAAAAAAAAAAAAAAAAAACGCAAATGCTAAACTTGCGTGCGCGTAATTTGATGAACGTCCGTGCATTTCCTGTGTTTATCTCGCGACTCGAGATAATATCGAGCTTGAGATACACAGCCGGAAAAGAGTGCGTAATAGTTAAACGAAATACGCTCACCGGAACACATCGCGGGTGATAAATATTCAATTTTCCGATCGTATTGATTACGTGTATTTCCGTACGCGCAAATCTCTCACAGTCGTTTTCCCTCGGCTCGTCGTGAAGAACAATGCTGCCATTATCTAGACCTAATCACCGGGTACTTAGGCGTGTAATCGAGTGCACAGGAAACATCAGATAAATTTATTGTATCAATCTTTCGATCTCGATTTTCTAGAATTGTTACACGCGCGAGTTTTAATTCAATATACATTTGTTGGACAATTAAAAA
Organism: Pseudomyrmex cubaensis; assembly: GCA_014825685.1. Lineage (NCBI taxonomy): Eukaryota > Metazoa > Arthropoda > Insecta > Hymenoptera > Formicidae > Pseudomyrmex > Pseudomyrmex cubaensis. Next base: position 10,215 of record QVOA01007587.1, on the reverse strand, counting down.
TTGTGACATGTCTAGAATTTTCTTTTCTTCTTTCAAATTTAATTTATGAAATTTTTACAAATTTAGAAAACAATTGCATATTTTTTGTGCAGAACGATAATTTCCAAGAATTGGTTTTGTTCTTTGTGAATTTTAATCATATATATACTTTTCCCGAACGGAGAGTGTGAGTTATTGATCGATAAATCGATCATTGATACTCGCGTGAAGAAGTAGGCGTAAACGTGGAGAGATAGCGTTTCGTAATAATGACGGTGCATCACGTACGTGACGTACGTAAGTGATACTAATGAGCGCATTACTATGTCGCGTTGGGTGGCTAACACGTGGTGAGAAAATTATTTAATTACATATACGCACGCGTTGACAAGCTGTTGCCAAGAACGCGAAGCGAAAATTATTACATTATTCGGATTGAGGTATTATTATCGGAATAGACGTATCAAATGTGTAACATAATTTTGGGAACATGTATTGCACACAATTATGAAATCTCTTTCACGACACAAAGTAGTTTCACACTCAACGTATTGCACGTGTCATATACATCATCGTGTATTTTAACTATAAGAGTGACAAGAGTTTTTACTCTTGTATATTTTATTCAAATACATACTTTATTTTTAAATATATACTACAACACGTTAAAAATACGCAAATTTATCAAATAAATTTTCTGATAAAGTGTTAGAAGTTGTCCTCGAGTTCGTGTGTTGGTAAATTAGAAAGCGATTACGAAAACGCGTAAGCACGTACGTAAGTATAGTAACTTGCGGGTTGTGCAAAAAAACAAAGCAAACGATTCTTCGGTGTCTCCGAAACATTTTGACCATATCTTTTTTTTAAACTAGTAATGAAATTTTACAGGTGACAAGAGCCGATCGCTGGGCGTTTTGCGAACAAATATATTTTAAGAGTGTAAAATCTTACACATTATTTTCGAATTGAAATTTTCAATTCTTAAATCCATATAGGATGCTAGATTTTCATCACGTATATGAGAATACCCATTTTCCCTTCCCAATTAATTTAGAAATTATATTGCGAAAAAAAAATATTTGTAGTAGGGAAATGGCCCAGAAAAAAATATTTTTTTGAGGTCAGTGTATATAAATATAAGAATAAATTAACAGGCCTAGAATAAATTTTTGAAATATCCAGTAAAAAGAATCATTGTTAACCACTTCCTTCCGTGGACCATTAAGGTCTTTTTACTGGATATTTCAAATATTTTTTTTTTTATCTAAAAATAATCAAGAGATCTCTGTTTCGAAAACCTTTTAAAAAAAAAACTCCCTTGCTAATTTAATCTGCTAGTTTGAGGTGTGTAAACATAAATTTTCTCAACGCAATGCGATAAACAGCATTGAACATGTTTTTCCATCGGATATGTTATGTTATAATGCAGCAGGTGTCGCGCTATTACCTAACGCGCGAAGTTAATTCTTCATCACTTTACACGCGCGGTTGCATCACGCGCGTATCAATGTATACATATATGTACATATATTGATACGAATTTTTCTGGAATATAAATCGTTAATGCGAGATTTTTATTGAATACAAGCGCCTTGACGAACCGTAAACTCGTTTTTCTGAGACGCGGAGGGATATGAATAATAGTTACCGTACGCACGTGACGCGTGTACGAATTTGCATAGCATACGTATATATGTGTGACATACAACGCGCGCATATAAAAAGTGTTCTCATTTACATAGATGGGAGGATACACGTTTTATAAAATGCATGAGGCAAGGAAAAATGGGCGTTTTCGTTTTTCTGCTTGAATTCATTTATTGACGATAAGAAGAAGTGCGCTCGATCAAACGTCCGCGATAAGCACGAATAGGTTAAATCGTGATTTATGCATTTTTCGTGTACTCCCTTATAAAACATATTTACCCATATTGTTTTCAATCCTTTGAAAGCTGTTATACAAAATCATCATGGATGAAATTTCATCCTCTCCAGTATATATTTGTTTACTTTAGAAGTCAAAAAAGTCAAAAAAGTCCGATCGTGCGAATAACATCCATAAAATTAGTGCTGCTTGGTGGTTACGTTTTTTTTTTTAATAATATTAAAACGAAATTCGTGCGCGGTGAAATTTCATCCATAATAGCCTTTAAGGATTAAATATGGCGCACGTAATATTTAGTATTCATGAGAGTAAAATTTTGAACGTAAAATTGTTTGCAGAAATCACGTAACGATATGAAATTTTTTTTCCTTCGAAATCAGATTAGTGCGATGACAGATACTTAGAAAATGGGGTAACAACACGAAAACGAGGACGGACTCAATTTTGCAATTTCGTACTGTACGATCGGACGTCTTATGTGCGAGCGGAATTAATTAAAGCCATTCTAACATTTATCTCGCGCATGCTTGCGGTACTTAATTGTATGCAATTATAATCTTTGTCGTTACGTAATCGCAGACGCAATTGCTTCCTGTCGTTGCAATTTGCTTCGCTCGCTGCTGAATGATTCGTTGATAATTTTAGTCCGCGGGCGTGGTTGTGTGTGAGATAGCGAGAGGATTACTTGCGATCGATATTGCGTCGATTAATTTTACTATCAAAACAAGCATTTGAATAATTAACATGTAGCTTCTGCGACACGGCGAAAAAGATAGATACAACAACCGAAAGTTGTTGCAAAAAAAAAAAAACGCGCTCGATACACTTGTCAGCTGTAATGCGATGTTCGAAAGGCCACGATGGAAATCGTATAACAATTGTTTATTTACATTCATTATAACTCGTTGATAATTGAATCAAATTGGAAATAAGGCCTTACGAGTTTGACACCAGGTATTGGTTTATTTAATTTATTTGTTTAATAATTAACAATTCACAGCCGTTTCGATCCAAAAGGATCAAACTCGTAACCGGCCTTATTTCCAATTTGATTCAATGTTTATTTATATCAGTATTGACGATATTTCTGTAGCAACAGCATTTACACATTCGGTTCATAATGCATCGACAAAATTATCTTACTTAATAATCGTTCCATATATAAAAGAAATGTTGTACCGAATACAATTCTACTTGAAGATGACTTGAAACAATAAAGTCGAAACGTTTGGATTAATAATCTTTTGGATACTTACTGCATTACCTTGTAACTTGTTCGAGAAGAATCGATTCTCAACATTTGATTTAAATTTCATTTATATAGTTACTACAAAAATAATATCTCTAATCCCCTCTTTGCAATCAGAAAAGTTCCTCAAAAATTGGAAAAATATTTTTCACAGAGAAAAGCATTTTAAAGACAATAAAATAAAATTACTTTGTTTTTATAGCAATTTTTATTACAAAAACGCTGCGCGAAGTTAAATGTCAAACCGTAAGCGTTTGTACGTACGTCACGGTCGCATTGCAGAAGCAATTCACTTTGATCATGTATCGTATACATTATAGTCCCTTCACCGATCACACCTCCCTTTCGACGCGCATCAGTTTCATTGACCACAGTAACGATCAATGTTGTCTCTGTCATCTATCTACTTGCATCTCATCTTCTTCGCACCGCTGCCATTCATCCTTGCCATATCGTGGATCGAAATAGCTTCTTTCATCTACATATATTCCTCGCGATACTATACAGGGTGTCTCGTTATTATCCCTTTTTTGTTTTACGCTGTCTGAATATTGTCAGAGCTAAATGTTTGGCTGATTGGAATTTAGTTTTGTCTTTATCGAGATCTCGTTATTCGAGATTAAATTATTATCTCGTCAGACGATGTTTACGTCTGGAATCTGGTGATAATTTTCAGTTTATTTTTTAAAAGAAGCTTGACTGTAAATTTTGTTCCCGAGAATGAGAGAAATGCCTTGAAAAAGTACTATTATTTTAGACTCTCTGTAATATGTGTCGCGCACATAGAGAAGATGCGCGACTTCCAGGATACCCCATATATACTTGCTGGTACATCTGAGCCATTATACAATTATCGTGTTTCTCGCTCGTGGCCACGGGACATGGCTTTGTGTCGGCTCACTCGCGTCAAAGCAGGCTTGTCGGACAGAGAGGTAACTCGATTTATCTCCCGTTGGTTGGCGGCTACAGTCGGCGTCGAAACGTTGTTCCGCAGCCGAGTACAGAGCTCGCTTATTATTGTTTACGTAATGTTTACGTAACGCTATATACGTACAACACGCTACACCAGCAGTCGTGATATACACTTGCATCGGTCCGCATCATCGTGATGCATTAGCTTCGGGACTCGTATTTTTCATAGAAACGCGAGTCCCGTCGCGGTCTCAAAATCTTTTGTGATTATAAAAACGTCGTTTTCATCCGGACAGTTGCCTTTCTAAAGCTAAAGAGCCGTGTTTGCCACAAATTTAGAGAGTATTATAAAAATTAAACGAATAAAAATGAAAATAAAAATTTTATTACAGGCAATCAGGTTTTATTAAAATTTTATATCACGAGTTTGTTGAAACCAACAAACTATCGTCACATGTTCAAAAATGTTTTCTTCAACATTTAGTAACGTAAAAAGTAAACGATATTACAAATTGTTTTTAATTTATTTAATTTTAAAAAAGAAAAAGAAAAACTGCATTGCGTGATTAGTAATCGCCGAGGAAACATGTTTGATCTTTTTTCCAAACAAAAAAGCGGCACAACACTTAATTCTCGTTTGTTTTTATGAAGTGGGTGGGTCTTGCACTTTTTGCTTGTCGCGCAAATCAGTACAAGACTCCGCTTAATCGCCTCGCTCAATTTACAGCGAGATACTTACATTGCGCAGATAATGTCGCGTGAAAAAATGCAACCATTGTTTTTACCGGATCGGTCAGGATTTATCGTTATGAATCACGTTCTCTCTGTTTTGTTATCGACCGACCGAATAATATTTGCCACTTAAATCCGTATCACGTTTCGCGACAAACGCAATTACTATCGGCGTTTCCATGACGGAATATTATTGCGCGCGGAATGAAAACGAACTTGGAAAGAAGCTTGGGCGAATAAATGCTTGAGACGGAATAGAGAAAGAGAGAGAGAAAGAAAAAAAAAACTGAGTTCGATTTCGCGACGGTGGCGACCAACGTCGACACGTGAATCATTTTATCGAGAGCAGCCCGTGAATAATATTACGGTCGATATATCGCGCCGAAGACAACGAGTCTTTAAGGTTTGAAAGGGTGATTTAGGGAACAGAGCCACGGATCGCGCTCCCAGGAATTATTAACGACGCGCACGCTGTTCGTTCCGGGTTTCCCTCCTTTCGAATTCCCTCCTTCTTCAACATCGTCTTACCTTACCCTTCGAGAAGAATGATCATTTGCGTCGATCCTAAGATTCCTGTCTCGGAGAAAAAAATTGCATTAACCACTGAGCTGGTCGCAAACGTGTCGCACGACGGTGACGACGAAGTTTGCTTTATTACCGAAGGCTCGTAAAAAAGCATGCCGTTTCTATATGGACATAATGTTTCTGTTTTTTCCGTTCGCATTAGTTATTTGGGAGCCTTAAGATATAATACCGACATAATAAATTGTCCTGATTATGTCAGTAATGATTGCTCTTTTTTATTTTATTAACAATAATAATATAGATTGCATAATGTTTTTCTTTTTCCGTTTGCATTAGTCATTTAGGAGCGTTTAAGATAATAAATAAAAATAATAAATTATGTCGGTCATAATTGCTCTTTTATCTTATTAACAATAATAAATACAAGAAATGCAATAAATATAGTTGTTTAAAAAATAAACCTAGAAAAGATTTTAAAACCTAAACAATAAAGATTGGAAAAAGATCTGAAAGAATCGGACATATAGATATAAAGTTAAAAAAAATTTTTTTTTTTTATCTCTCTACAATATGAACAACTTAAAATAATATATTTCACAAAGCCGAGACAAATGTTTGACCATATATATTGCAGCTCTCTTTAATTATAAGATTAAATAATGACAATAAAAATGACAAATTGTGCAAATTAAGAAAACATGATCGATCGCAGACTTACACAAGTTGATAAAAGATATTATATTACGAATTAAATTATGAAACTTCCATTAAACGCAATTAATGCAAGTTTCATTATTTATTTTCGTGATGTAATGATGGATAAGCCTGCTCTTTATAAACGATAAAAACAAGACGTGTCCTACATTTTTTTTCGAACCATTAAGAGCTGAAATTTTTATGTCATTGCGTTATCTCAAATTAATTAATTATTTTAATGACGTTATGCATTTTTTTCATGATTGCAGGCTGAGGATCTCCTGGACGACATTTTGTCGTTCGAAGCTGGTTCCTTGGGGGACGGATTAAAGGACGGTCAAGCCGGAAGTCTTACAAATATACCAGATCTTCAGATTAAGCCGGAACCTCTTTTGCTCACTGAGGCGGAGATTCATGCGCTCGCTAAAGATCGGCAAAAAAAGGATAATCACAACATGAGTAAGTCAATTACTTGCCATTTTTTCTGATTACGTTTGAAAACATTCCTTCTGTTTTTCCGAAATATTAAAATTTCGGTTTCGATTCATTATTTCAAAATGTAATGCGTTTTATTATTTTAATGTTCAGTTCACGCTAGAAAAAATCGCTCGTACACACGGACATTGGGGAATGTGTAGTAATATTTATATTGTTATAAAATACAAATGTGTATACATTTTGATCCATAGATTATGATGTTTTGCGTATTAAAAAATTTTATTCTGAAATTTTATATTTCAAGCACGTGTATATTCCGTAATAAAGTTGACGTTTTAATCTTGCCTCTTCATACAGCTTTGAATTTTCGATCAGCAGACCGTAAGCAAATGCTTGTTTACCCGTGTAGAAATAATTGATAAGCACCACCGTGCAATTTACACTTCAATGGTAGCAATCGGTTGTACCACGACGTTGTCATTTGTTCACTACATTACACTTATGTCAATATCGTATAGACGACGTAAGTGTAGGACTATTTAAATGACAATAGAAAAGTGTCCTGCCGCTTGTTTTCTCACATTGGCTGTCTCTATTATTAACGCGAATGTGCCTCAATTAAACTCGTCCATCTCTTATCTGATAACGCAAACAACATCGGCCAAATAAAAAACTTCGTGTAATTTTTTTTTTTACGGCGTTGCGTAAATTCTTTTGTACACATTTGCAGAGAAAAAACTTTTTTTATATATATTATATAGATATCATATATATTATATAGATACATATCTCTAACAATATATAGTTTAATTAAATAATTAAAACAAAAGAATATATATGTGAAATATTATTTTACAAAACTGATATTTGTTACAAATAATATTACTTATTACAGTTATTTCGTGTGTAACATTATTAAGTAAAACTACGGATACATGGAGATATTAAATCTAATATATAGATTTCAAAAACAAAACATTACATTGCAAATCCATTACGTAACACTTTTTCGTCGTGAAAAAGTGTTAAATGTCGAAAATTACTAGACACGCCATTGTGAGAGATTCTCATTAAGCTAACAAAATGGATTAACTTCCCGGTGCATGTTGCAAGCAAATAAACAATTTTTTTTGCAATATTCGAGTAATATCACACTTTTGCCAAGCGTCGAGGTCTATTTTACGATGCGATACGCGTTACACGCCGAATCATGCAATTGCATTCGCACGAATCGCAGCGATCCCGTGAATTTGGCCGAGTAATCACTGAGTTTCAGTTATCTCGCCTGGTTTTCCAGACCGAAGTGCAATAATTTTACCGTACGCGCGACCATTTTCCGATTTGCTCGCGAAAATGTGTACATACGGATTTATTGTCACTTTATTGTTTTACATGATTTAATTTTAATGTTTTCTAATTTGTAAACGTAATTTTGGTAATGACAAATTATAAACGTATACAGCAATTAATAAATTTTTCTTCACTATGTTCACAAAAAATATTTTAACAGAGTTCAGGTTAATTAGCATTTGTTCACTTTGAGTAGAGAACTTGATTTTTCTCACTTTATCGAGAATGGATAAGGAAATCATCGTACGAAGGAGAATATAAAATGGATACGCAAAGAGAAATATGTAATTTAATATTATCTCTTAAGAGGATCTTAAAGTGAGTCTGTTTTATCGATAAAACTGAATTTTTTGCGCACACTAATCTTTTTTTTGGCTGTGTGGATTGATAAATCCTTTTCTACAATTAAAATACATACAATAAGGGATGTCCAAATGGGACGTCCAAATTTATATAACAAAATGAATAAAATTGAAGTATAAAAACATTTTTTTTATTTTGTTATATAAATTTATTATTATTTAAATTTTGTTACATAAATCCCTTATTGTATGTACCTTACTTGTAGAAAAGGATTAATCCACACAGTCCTCAAAAAAAAAAGATTAGTGTGCGCAAAAAATTCAGTTTTATCGATAAAACAGACCTAGCATCCTCTTAAATATAACAATGAAATAGCGTAATACAAATAAAATAATGGTTTTTTCACAATTGTTTTTTTACAACGTAGATTTCAATCCATTTTATTCTTTCTCTAAACGCAATCCCGCTATTTCTTCCACAACTCTATCTCGACGATATCTCTTGCGATTAGGGCGTCACTAAAATTGCAAAAAATGATACGACACTCGTAAGCGAAACAAGCGGAAATCAGAGGCGGTAGCGAAAGGGAGGAGCCGCATTGGGAGAAACTGGAACATTCAATTTTCCGAAAACAATCGTAGATGTAATGAAAGGCGGATTGCGGCTGAGAGTGAGAGTGAGAGAGAGATACCGGGACAAAGAAAGCGGATCGAGTTTGTAAAAGAAAATAGCGAAATAACGGTCGCGGAGAGTATGTGTGAACACGGGAAATAAAATGGGAACACTTTTTTTTTTTTTTTTTTTTTTTTTATCTCGCTATTATTGACTACTATTGTACATCCTCGCGCTCGGTGCATTATCGATTGCACGGTGTATACATACAACACGGGCAAAAGAAACAAAAGAAGTACTTATCGGCGAGACTGCGAGACTTGGTATTTTGTATGCGAACGATGTTCAACGCAACACAAGTCGATTCGTGAACGCATCTTTTTCAAGTCTAATTAATTATACGCGCTCGCTTAATTACTTCCTACGTACGTATTTTTGTCGCTTGTTTTCGCTTACGGAAAACGTGATCAGGCGATTTTTCGTTTCACGGTTGTTTTTTATCTTTGTAATTTAATTCCCAAATCTTTTTTTCAAATTAGAGATGAAAACCGACACAAGTATAAATAGAAGTAATAAAAGTGAATAAAAATAATGAAATTTTTGTATGAAAGGAGAGATCAATTTTTAATATTCGCGCGAAATACTTTTTCTATACAATTTTTGTAATATTAATGGAAAGCAAGATGTAGAAAATTATATTCGAACATTCTCTTGTATTGCGAAAGCATCTCGTCAGAGGCAAAGCATAATTTCGCGTTTCTTTTGTAAGGAAAATTTGAACCAACGAGACGCTTTTTTCCCTAATCGTCGCTTGTATCTTGAATAATTTTTTTTTTCACCAAAAAAACCGAGGTTTTTGCTGATTGATGAGACTCGTCGTCGTCGATTAGGAAGGCGCGCGTCTCTCTCGATTCCAAGTGAGAAGCATAGGTTTGCGTATCTTCTCGACATAATCGGGCAGCTTCGATCTTTGTCGTTTGTCCCCTTTCTCTCTCTCTACCTTCCCTTTCTCGACTTTGCAGCCTCCTCTAAATTAACCATCGTAATCTAATCAGCAGGATCAGAGAAACTTCCTTCTCTCCTTGTGTTCATCGCTCTTTCTTCGCCGCGTCTTTCACCGTCTCTCTGCTTCTCTTCGTTTCTATCTAACTTTTTCACTCTTAAAACGAATCGAGTACAAGAAAGGAAGTTACAGCTTCCTCAAAGTTTTCAAGGCTGCTCTTTTCTCTCTCTCTCTCTTTCTCTTCTTGCGTGTGCAACGTCTCCCGGATCGTATCTCGTTCTTTACGTTTTTTTATGATGCTGTTTACAAATATTTGTTTCTGCATGAATCAGTAGAATTTGTAGAATTTGTGACTTGGCGTGGATGTGTGATGTACTTTGAACTGTTACGGAACTGACGTGATAAATCCAAGTCTTGTATATATTTAGATGTTTCCTCGACTCGCTTTACAATAGAGATAAAAAGATATCAGTTCGTAAAAAAAAGGATGTGACTTCGAGAGTGTATATTAAATTAATATTAAATATATAT
>QVOA01007586.1:0-112492 GCA_014825685.1 Pseudomyrmex cubaensis | reverse complement strand
ATACATATATATATATATATATATATACACACACATATATATACATATACATATATATATACATATATATATATATATATATACACACACATATATATATATATACATATATAAACACACACACACACACACACAGAGTACTATACAGTACATATGTATACAGTAGAATTTGAAAATTTTACTTTGCCCATTTAGCCAATATAGTGATTGATCTTTCATGTACGTATCTCCATTAGAATTATTAATTATATGAGCAGACAAATGTAAATTGGCAAGAACAACGTGTATTCAACAGATGTGTTACACGTAAAGCAAAGCAGGAAATGACGCTTATACGTGAACATGTATGTTTTACAAGTTTTAAACAATACATGGTTATGATAATACTAAGTCGCGATATGTCGACTGTAACGGAAGTTTATCATTATTAAACATAGAATATTTAAAACTTTTATAGGATAAAAATACTAATTTATAAGGAAATCTCCGCGAAATTAGCACAAAATAAAGGCGCGCGGTTTGTAAGACTTTTTTAAATAAGAAAAAACTAGTAGAGAAGAATTGAGTTTAATATATTATTATTTAATATATTATATTCTTGACTACAGTTTTATTTATAAATATTTATGATATGGACATGTAAATAATTGCCAATTGTTGTCACGATAACTCGCGAACTTGAGATGTCGGAAATAAACTACATTAAATAATAAATAATGGCTCGGTGATCAGTTAGGTTATTACAATCAATTTAATAATAAATTCATAAAAACATATTTTTATTTTATGCTAACTTCGAAGAAGATTCCGCTACTCAACTATATAATAAAATTTTCTTTATTTTATAGCGCGAATATGAATACGAATCTACAAACATGATATTTCCACATTTTCTTGACGAAATGTCATTTCCCCCTTTGCTATTCAGTTTTAACTAAAGAGTAGAATAATTCAAACAAAATCGTATTTATCATAATTCATAATCTTGATCCCGGTTAGAGGTCCAGAACAGATCGTGTGACGGAGCTCGGAAAATATTGTAGAATTTTTTGTTGATATTTCGAGAACTTATTCAACGTCATGGGAGAGAGATTTTAATGAGAAACGAATAGACACAATTGTAAAAACATTTTAGTCCTCCCTGTCAGAATTAATGTATGCGATTTTCCGACGTAAAGCTATATAGGGTACAACAACTTAGTGATTGGCACTTTAAAAATCTGTCAATTTTTTAAAGAGTCAACTAAAGGACTACAAAATATTGTTGCTATAAAAATATTCAAATTAATCTTATTATAATATCGAGTAAAAAGCAACCATAGACAAAAATGTTAATAATTAGAAAAAATCACTAAGTGCCAATCATTAAAAGGGTGCTAAATATAGTATCAGTTACCCCTATTGGCATTATGTACCAATGCACAAGATCATATGAAAGAAAGACACGTAATAAAGCGGATTTTTTAATAAAAACCTGTCATTTATTTTATGTACTACATCCTTAAATTCCTAGCATCGTTACAGCATAATTTGCACTTAGCCGGTCCAATGCGATGCAATCCTTTCACAAAAAACATGAGCTCTGTCGCACAAGAACCTGCGACTGGCTACATATACATATATAATTCGCGAAAAATTAGCAATTTTTATATGCAGTGTTGCACCATCGTGTATTTTGTATTCGACAATCTACTTCTGTATGTAACTATATAATTCGCATATTCAAATCACATCGCGCAGGTTTTGCTTATACATTATTAGAGACACTTTTACAATATACAATAAAAAATTTTGGGTGCGCGTATCCAGATTTAAATAAGATAAGTATATGTAACATGTATGCAGAGTGCAACAGGACAGGTACAACCAAGAAAAAAGTTTTCTTGGTTGTACCATCCGTTTGTGTTGCACATAGTATATGTATGATAACTTATTTTCACGCGTGAGAAATTTCAAGATCTGTCTTTTTCGAATCCTTCTCCAATTTCATGATATTCTTTTGTTCCCATATATATTCTAATATACTTATGTATAAATATTTACATAGAACTCTAATATACATATAAACATATAGGGCAATCTAGCATACAAAAATATGAATTTAAACTATAGAGAAGTATAAGATTATACATATAACTCATAAGTAGAATAATATTTATGTGCACATGATTGATAAATCCTCTATTGATATACAGTAGTGATACATACAGCGCTTGTATATATCAGTAATTTTGAATGCTTGTAAGTCAGTGATTTCATTTTCATGCAAAATAACTCAAATTAATCTTTTTTACGACATCGAATGATCGATATTATCTTTGCTTTACTCACTTTTAGTGTCCTTTTTCCCTTAGCATAGCTAAAGATCTGCCAATTAAAAAAACAATAATGTGTTGATTTTGTATAAATCAGAAATTCCGATCTACAAGCAACGATCACTACTGTATATTCACTTTCTCTTATAACTAAATTATACATTATAGTCATATAGTTTGAAATATAAGGTTAAAATATAAGCATTATTGCCTGAGAAAACTAAATGAATACATCTTATATATTATGAAACGTGCTAGATATACTTGTTTGTGCACTTTCTTAAGTTGTATCTTATAATTTGGAAATTTAATTTATAGATAATTGAAAATATAATTCAATGTGTTCTACAATTAAGTAGTTTAATTTGGTTAAAATTTAATGATTAATTATTGTAAAATAATTATTGTAAAATAATTCTTAACAATGAATATTTAAAATTAATATTAGTTTTGTTTCAATCATCTTTGCATAAAAACTTAATTTAATTTTTAATCAAATTATTCATCGTTCAAATATATATTAAATTCCAATAGTTCAACAAACATTCGATAGCATTTATACAAAAATGGCCAAAACAAATGTTATTAATATTATTACTAGTATTACAACTTATACGTAACTTTACGTAAAAATTATGCGATTATTGCAAAACAAAAACTAAACATAAATCTTTCATAAATTCATTTTGCGAAAGTTTCTCAATGTTATAAGTGTGTATGTTAATTATGACCGCTGTGATGTTTGTAATATGATAGTTGTAATAGCATTGCATTGAACGACAAGCACTAAATAAGAAAAAAAATTAAGTATTTTATTTAATTCTTTTTTTAAACTTTATAGAAAGCAATGTCACTCGCGTCAGTGTCATCAGGTAAGCTACAACATAGTGACAGTCGCACACATAACTCTGCTACACAGTCCTACAAAAGTATCCACTTAATACAATCAGGCCGTCTAAAGTTGAATCATCAGGATCAAGATCTTTTATCATAAAACAGAAAGGATATATTTTTCCACTTTAGAGGCACTGGCTACGACATTGACGCCTACTAGCCTTTCCATCTCTGTGTCAGAATAGGAAGCATCAACGCCATAGTCAGTGCCTCTTAAGTGCAAAAATACACCGTCTCTCCTAAGATCACTGATCCGCAATAGAAGATCATAAACTTTAGAACAACGAGACCATATCCCAGGAAAGTCTCGACACACTGAATAATGAGAAATGCTTTTTGTTTTGTCACTTCTTGTATCATTTGGGATTTTAGATCGGTGTTGCTGTGTGTCAATGACTCAAGTCGACTTTTATTTCTTTTCTAATGCGAATTTGCACAATAAGTGCTTTTAAGACCGTTGTCACATGAAGCTATTGACTTTAATTAAACTTAAGTCGACACGAGTCACGACAAGTGAAAAGCATCCACCATTCAGTTTGCCACGACTGTCTTAGGCGCGTGAATACGACTGTGGCGCAGCAGCGAGCTTTTATCGGTAAATGACTTCTCGCATTCAACACACTTGTATGTTCTACCGGTGTGTGTTACTAAATGTCTGCTAAGACCTGACGCGTGACAAAATGCTTTTGGACATAGCTGACAGTGATGCAATTGGATGTCGTTCGGATTTAGCTTTTGATGTCGGCGCATGTGTACCTTGAGCGCCTCTCGTTGTGTGAAGCTCTTTTCACAATGCTCACATTGGAATGGCTTTTGCCCAGAATGCGTCATAAGATGGCGGAACAGGATTTCTTTCTGTGCGAAGGCACGATGACATATGTTGCAAGGAAACGGTTTCTCACCTGCAGATATAAATTCAATATATACTTTTGAATAATAATCTGTTTGTAACAAATTAAATTTTTTCTATAAATTGACAGATTATAAGTCTGAAATGACACCAACCTGTATGTGTACGTTCGTGTCTTACTAAAGCAGATCTTGTCGGGAACCACTTCTCGCACGCTTGACATGTAAAACCTCTTTGTGTGGAATGCACTGATTGATGACTCTTCAGCATTATTCTACGGGTAAAAGCTTTCGGACATTTGTCGCACTTAAACACTTTCAGCTCCGAATTTGGGTCAACTGCAATACATTTGACAAATTGTATTTACAATTACTACAGAACCAGTTACTTATTATAATTATATAATAATTATTTTAGTTTACCTAACGTATCAGACATCGGTTGTAGTTTTAATGATTCGCTTTGATTAGGATTGTCAGTGTCGACTTCCATTACGTAAACGTTCTTATGTTCAGCATTTGCGATTGCTCTCTGAACCTCTTCTGCTTCGTCATCCGACTCCTGCTCCTGTTTGATACGAGTTGTTCTAATCGTGCATCGCGCCTTTGCAGTCCGTTCCTCAGCCGGTACCAGTGTAATATTGCCTGGATCTTCTGAAGCAGTTTCTTCCACTTCCATTTCTGGGTTTTCAGAACTCATTCCTATAGATAATAAAAAAAAAAAAAATAATATATATGTAGATCATAAATATTTTGAGAAACACAATCATATACATATAGTTGTGTGTTGAACATATACCCAATATATAGCCACCAACAAGTTCCTCTTCTGTCATTTCGAGTGACTCTCCTTCTACTTGACTGCTGTTACCTTTAACAGTGACTAAATTAGCCAACAGCTGCTTAACTTGTTTAGACTTGCCAGTTGTAGAATCTTTTGAATTTTCTCTGCTTTCCTGGCTGTCACTTTCTTGATCTTGTTCAAGCTGTTCTATTAATTTAATATGTTTTTTAAGCTTTGCATCAGCAACCTGACATTTTTTTCTGAATTGATAAGATTTTTCTAGCTGATATTTGCATGGATGACATATCATGTTAGGCAGGCCATCCTGTTCAAACACCTGTTAAAAAAAAGATCAAAAACATATGTTGTTAAGACATAGATGTCATAACAAATAGAAAATATGAAAATCTGAATACTATTCTTAAATATCACAATATTGTAATTTATAGAACCAGCTCAGAAATAAGAAACTTAATTAAAAAATTTTAGCAATTGAGTCATCACAGTTATTGTGTGGTGCATATTAAATTTTTATTTATTCAATATAACACAAAGCAATATAAATTTTGGGTTTAGTCCTTTTCAAAAATTGGAGGAGACATACATAGAAGTATATTATATATCTGCCGTGCATTGAATTACAGATTTCTATAAATCCGTACGGTAAAACGATCGCGGGGCAGAGTCTAGGTCTCTGTAATGAAGCGGCATAAATGCGCGTATCTATTGCACAGTTCGTCGATAACTCGGTAAAGCCGGTAGTTGCTTTGCGCATTGTCGTATCACCGACATCGCGTCTCTCCGACGCGCGTGCTATATATATATATATACACACACGCACGCATACATATATGTATATATGTATATCGCATACCGCCATAGATACACGCGCAAGTGTGTGCACCGATCGAAAGTCAGGCACACGGGGACAAGAGAGGGAAGATAATACAAGAGGCCGCCATACGGTGCGCGCAGAGAGATAAACTAGATTCCTATTTTTCGATGGGAGAAAACGCCTCGGCTGATTATCGTCGTGCGTTGCCGTCAATCGCGACGCGACGAAACGATCCTCGGGGAAAACTCACCTCGACGTTAACGCAGGCGTATATACGCAACGCCAGAGGCACCGGCAGGGATTTGTCTTCGTAAATCGGCACCATCTCATCCTCCTTGGCCAAGCACAGTCGGCACAGCTCGTTTACATGGATGATTACGTTACTCGGACTGTCGCCCTTTTTTCTGCTGTACGTTTTCATCGTTGCTTTATCCGCCCGTGCGTTTTTCTCGCTCAAGTTAGCCAAATCACCCCTTTTCCTCTCTTTTTTTTAATCTCTCCTTCTATTCTCTTCGAATCCGCGACAAGTGAAACGACGGAGCAAAATCCTCGAAGGCGCGAACAACGGAGTTTTCCGTGAGAAGTCGCAATTGCAAAGATACTCGGTCACTCACAACGGAATCTATAATGGCGGTCGTCCGTTATGGCGAACACGCTGCACAACGGCGGCGTTGTCGTCGACGAACATGGCAGCACTGCGCACATCCCGATGGAGAAAGCAGTGACCGCACGCGCAAGTGCGAGAGAGAGGGCAATAACAAGCATCGCGGACGTAAGCAAGAAACAAACAGAGGAGGAAAATGGCGGTTGCGCGAATTGCGTCGTAGGAAGAGAGGTAATTTCCGCGCGCGTAAGAGTCGGTAAGGGCGATTGCTATTATTGATTTTCCATTCTTCCCAACGGCGGGAAATGCGAGCTCTGCCCGACTTCTCCCTTTCACTGTTCAAGATTTTGGCATGTGTCTGCTGAGAAAACGAAGGGTAAGCAACCCGCACGTTTCTTTGGTAGTTTTTTGGATTGAGGCTTGTCGACATGAGCGAAATTGTCCGATCTCACTATCAGAAAGAAGTTTTGTAGAAAATATTGTCTGTGAAACGTGTGACGGGTAAACATTCATACATTGTAATTGCATGTTCTTTATGTGCAGATATATCGACAGATCTTGCGTTCAGTTTCATCAACCGTCTCTTTCTGATAATATTTTCATGCCGATAAGCGGAAGATCTGGTGTAATCCCTTTGATACAGATCTGAATCGAGTTATAGTTGTGAAATTTGTGGCTTCCGCCGAGTTTCACTTCTTTAATCCTCATACACTAATTAAAAAGCATACTAATTACAAAAGTTTTTATATGGTTTGTAAAACTGACACAAAAAGTAAGATGACGAAAATCACATATTCGTCTTTTTTATATTTTGCTCATTTTATATAATAATTAAAATCTTATTTTTTAAGAGAAAGAGAGTGTTGGGATAATTTTATTTTAAAAATGTTCTTTAGCAGTATCTAAAACCTGAGATTTAATAGATCACACAGTCTTAATAATATCAAGACTGTGAATAATATTGGAAATTATATTTATAGTTAGAGATGACATGCTTGTTCTTCATAAAATATTAATTGTTTGAAGCATAGATTTTCTGCTAAAACTAAATAATTGTTTACAGTAACTATTGCAATTTGATGGGCGCTTTGTAAAAGCATCGACTAACTATAACAATATGAGACACGTTATGGTTTTCCTTCGAGACAACTGGAAACTGTGGAAACAAGGCAAAGCACGACGTCAAACTGCTTCGGCTGGATTAATTTTTGTTTGCATTAGCGAGAATGGGTTACATGGCGTACGATTTACCGGCAACGAGCGCTGGCGTGCCTTCAATTCCACGTGGCGCAGAATTTTCAACGAAGTAAGAACATGTTAGATATTCAGCGGACACAACTCGTCGGAGTTATCAAATGATAAGACATGATAATAGACAGTTAGTCTTTTTGTTCTAACGTGAATCGGCTAAAATGAACAATGATATCTCTCTTTCTCTCTCTCTCTCTCATTGTGGTTATTGATAGTTAAACTATTTAAATAAGATAAAATTTTTTTAAGTACAAAAGAATAAATGAAAATAGGAAGAAAAAGAACAAGATATATGCGTGATAGTAAGTTCAGATAAATCCGCTTTGAAGTTTCCAAGATGTTTTAATATAAAGATACGAGAACTGGCACATAATCTATATTTTGATTACTTGCGAAAATGTTGAAGTACTTGGTACTTCATACGTGATTTACGTCTTAATTTTTCTCTGCTCAAAAGTTTCGGACTTTTATAATATGTACTTTGAGAAACGTGTAGTGCGACATAATATACATAAATAATCGAGAAAGCAACGTGTTCCTCAACAATATTCGAGAAAGTCTTCTATGTAATATTTGAAACGCACGTCGATAAATCAGCAATTCCAATGTTATTAAATTTAACGCAAATTAGTCACAGCTGTTTTGCGATGTTTCTTTTACAAGACAACTCCGATAAAATTCGACGTGCGTCGCGCAGTTTACACGCGATTTTATCGTCGCGCAAGAAAGAAATAAAGATGAAAAAGAAAAAGAATATACGCAGCATGTCACACGATGTTTCTATACTAAAATTAAACGCTTCAATTGCGCGATCGTCGACGTGCTCTTATACCGCTCGGGCTCATATGGGTCGTGACGAAGCGCGACTGGACTTTCGGAAGGGAAGTGCGGGAAAATGCGAGGCGAGGCTTTCCCGCGATTGCCAGGAAATCCGCCAAATACCACGAGCGTTAAAGAGAGAGAAAGAGAGAAAGAGTAAGATAGAGAATGAGAAGATCTCAGAATTCGAAAATAACCGCAACGAGGGAAGAGACAAGAGGGCACAGAACGAATTCGGCGGTTCCGGGTAAAGGAGGGGAGTTTCCCCGACGATGTCTTTTGCTGCTCTCCGGTGCTTTCGCTTTTCCGCGAGTCCAGTGTGTTTCGCCAACCGAGAAACCCGCGTACTCCACGTATATTAACGCGAAGGTAGGTGTCGCGTTCTCAGCGCATCGTTCTCGTTATCATCGTCATTATTATCGTTATCTTCATTGCGTTATGTGGAAAAAAATCGCGAAAATTGAAGACTTGATTGAAAGAGAGAAAATACCTGTAAAAAAAAAAAGAAGAAACAATTGCGAGCGAAACAGGTGATCAAGGAAAGAGTGTGAAATATCGAGAATGTATAATCTAAAAAAAAAGTCAAAATAGAGCGTAAGTAGCGCTTCGAAAATGAAGTCAAAAATCGATCGATCACGCGCGGTCTTTGTACAGTTGACTACTTAATTGGCAAAGCGGTTGTACTCAATTATCAATCTTGGCATTTAACTGCCTAATTGTCAAGAGATTTTAGGCCAAGTCGTCGCAATTAATTGTAACCGAAAATTACCGATGCTATTAATAATGGCTTCACGCGCATATATTACTCAGAATGATTCACGATCGTTGAAGATCTTTTAAAACCTTGATCTAAACATGCACTTATGTAAACGCAGTTTTTGACGTTTATTATTTTTTTTTATTGAGACTGATTAGCTGTTTTCTTATAAATCCCAGTTTTTATGTGACCAAAAAAAGAATTTTATTTTATTTTAAATTGTTACAAATAATTTGTTAAAAAGAAAACTGTCAAAAGTTCCAACATCAAGAGAAACATTTCATGACTCGTTGTAGATATGAAGTATTGATTAAAATTTATGCAATGTTCTCGACATGTCGCTATGTCTATTCGTATCATTTTTAACTATTACCGACAAATCTGTCACATGATTGCCAAAAGTCCACTTATATGCAACGTTGCAGCGTATTATTGAAATAATAAGCCAGAAATAAACGTCGTGTGCGTCATGTCTGTAAACAACACACAATGCGGAAAAGTCGTTACCTTTTCTCTTTTTGATCGTGTCATGCGACAACTTTGCGATTGCTTGCGATAGCATATAATTTCACAAACAATAATTGAATTAAATAAATATTACGTTGTAAATCAACCTAGATTTTAGAATTTTTTTGTAATTAATTAATTTTGATAAAGACATGCGCACGTACAAGTCTTTTATAAGTTTTTAAACTTTTTGTCAGAAAAGGGACTGTGTTTCTGCCGTCGAAAAGTTTTTCGAATCATATGTTAGACTGATAGCGAATATTACCACTTGTTGATTATATCGTTATTTGGAGAATAATTATGTGACTGGACTAATCGATTGATATTAAAGAAATCTGACTCGGTATATATGTAAGCGATGTTCAAGATTCCGATGAGACCGCGATTTATATTGTTGTTTACCAAAAAACTATACCAGTCTTATCTTAGATTGAGAATTATCGCATTTTATCATCCTTGACTCGAACAAAATTAAATCGAATATAACAATGAAATCAATCACTTTGCAATCAAATTTTTATATCAATTTGTTATAGATATATATTATTATATATTAGTTAATCAATGAACTTATCGCGAGCGACAGTTATCGTAGCGATTACTGATAAGCATGTAAATAATTAGACTGACACACATTCGCGCTATTGATGTCGACCGATTTTTCTTACGAGGCGCGAGCTGTAATGTAATTCAATACCCGGAGAAGCGCGCGCGCTCCAAAGATCCACAGCTGGTAAGAAGAGGGAGAAGTAGAGATTTTGCGGACGATGTAGATATATTCGGAGGAATTTCTAGGCAAAAATAACCACGGTAGGCCACTGATGGCTGCCCAACAGGGACGCGTCAGAGAGAATCCGAGATTTTCGATGAGTTAAACAGGTTTCTCGTGTTTGTCTTCAAAGACAATTAAACAGAGAGAAAAAACGCTTATAAAAAATTATGTATTATCTCAGACTTGTTTATATAGGAAAAGAGAGCAATATATATAAATACTCGAAGTTATGAATAAAATGCGAAACGCGTGCGCGAGATTGCCAGAGAAACGCATTAGAATTAGATCACTGCGATTCCACAAAAGAGAGAGATACGCAATGACACATATTGTACTTCTTGTTGAAATACAGAGAATTTGTATTCTGAGTATCAAGTGGGGAAAGAGAGATGTAGATGCATATGTTTGTTTTGACAAAGACGTCAACAATTCCGATAAATTCACACGAGAAACTCTCCCTTTTCCAAACTCTCGCTCCCGATAGTGTCTTTACTTTTTCTTAAGCTTTCTCGACATTTTTTTCTACGGCGCGCAAAGAGGGATGTAAAGTGTTACGAGAGAGGTGATAAAGATGTCGTTTGTGACGCGAAGGATATTTTTTGCGTTAAACGCAAGACGCGATAAACAGAAAATGCATCTCGGTTATTTCAGGGATAGAGTATGTGTCAATGAACTTACGAGAAGAATCGATGTCTTCAGTTTTGTTTGCAAAGAAGTCAGATATATGCGAATGAAATAATATGTTTTGCGCAATAAACCGCTTGTTCCGATCGAATATTGATTCGGTCATCCCTGCGCGAATTTCTTGGCATCACTACTAGATATAATACTTCGCTGTAGTTATAAAGAATAGAGAATCGCACAAAATTTGCAAACAATCATTAAACGATTCTCGCGATAACTTTGTGACCCACTTCTCTCCAAAAGTTTTGCTCTTTGACGTCGCGATCAATTTGAAACGCGATACATGCGTGTGACTCACGCGTCGAATAAGGATATTCGTTTATCACGTTACGTAGACTTGATGCTGATTAATAACTGTAACTTTTTTTTTAATATCCGCTTGGAATTTTATTCGAACATGCGCAATCGTTTGTCATAAAACAAATATATTTGCGAGAGATTCTTTGATAGAGCAAAGTATTTGGCAGAATTCGCATGCAAACAGCGCCGACGATGGCAGATTAATGAGTGGCGCGTGCCACTTGCGACACGCTTAAGCAAATAATGTCACATAATATCGTATAATATCATTCCGAGTGATTGAAACTAACGAGAAAAAATGTAAATACGTTCGGACGTGGAATATATTGATTTCCACATCCTACGTTTCCTATGTTTTGTTCCTCCAAGCATTTTCTGATTTATCTCATTTTTCTTTTATATGTATGTTACAGTAATAATTGGAGATAAGATCGATTACACCAAACATGGCCACCCAAAAAAGATTTGTGAACAAACAGTTCAATTCTCCTATCAATTTATATTCACCACAAGCGATACAAGAGACTCTGGATAGACAAACTCAAGTGTTAGCCAACGGTGCTGTCGGGTACGTTAAATTATTTCTTGTGCTATGCAAAATTCCATATCTTTCTTACTGACTGATTTTTATTTTATTGTTTTACGTTGCTTAAAACTGACTCATAAGCGAGAGAATATATTGGCGTAACCAGTATATTGTCGAGACAGCCTTAGAGTCAACGACCACCTTGCGTCAATCATCGAGCATCAGCCTCCTGCATCTGCAGTCCACGTGTCCGCGTGATCAGCCGATGCGATGTCAGTCGCGCGACGACGCCGCGTGAATCAGTCGTTGTCGCGGCGTCGATTGCGTTTCTCGCGAACGTCAGTCACTGACAGACGCGGTGCGTTATTTTCAGAAAGTCGAATCACCGACCGGTTAGAAATAAACGGCCGACGGAGGCCGGACTCGTTGTCGGCCTGCGCGAAGCCGACGACGGTTGTGTGTTATAACCCGCGTCTCTTCGTACTTGACTTAGTTTTGCGTTTGATAGGCCGCGAGCGCGCGCCGGTTCTTGTATCCTCGCCGCGTCGGATTTTCCCTGTCGATGATGATTGCCACGAAGAGGTGATGCACAGATAAGAACAAAAAGCATTTTTTTAAGTTTATCAAAATTTTAAAAAATATAAATATTGATCGAGAAACAACACACAAGTTTCTACAGTTTTTGCATTTACTGTACAACATGTTTTGTATAGCTGTATATTATCAATGTGTAATATCTTGCACTTGAACGTGATTTTCTTCTTTCAGAATCGACTTCAACCAGTTGACCAAACCAGCGAATCTGCAGAACAGCGCAGTTCTACGTATGCTTGAAGAAGAAGAAGCGAGACAGCGCGGTGGTCAGCCTAGTAAGTTCAAAACAAGTTGTGTGTATGTCAGATATGATGAGCAATTAGAATTGCCTTAGAGTCACAATCTTCTTTCAAATTTTTACATTTTGATAAATAACAGAAATTAATGCGGTATAAATAAAAGTTGGATCTAATTTATGAATGTTCTGAAGTCTATTGTTGTCTACATCGTAAGAAAGCACAATGATTCACAAATGCAAATATCCCAAGCACTTACACGGTCCATGATCGATCATCAGTATCAATTTCCTAAAACTGACGCTGGTGTATCGTTTTCAATTTAGTATGACACAGCTATACTCTTGTTCTAGTGCGTAAGCATTATTGCTTTGGCCGCTGCTCAAAGACGTAACTTTGCTAGATTAGCAACACCACTTTACGCGAAACACATGAGTCTTTCAGTTCATAAACGCCGATCTTCATACTCGAGAATTTTTTTGTTAGGGGTACGTTGCATTAATTCTCTGTTAAAAATAAAAAAAAGATATGGAGAATTTTATAATTTTTATAAAATGCCAATAAATATTAGCGAAAGACGAAGAAACTCTCTCTGTTAATTTTACTGATAACTACAAAAGAATTACAACAATGTAATTTTTTCAGAAATAAAGAGAAACACATAATGATGTTAAAACGTATCTATCGCGTAAATTTAACGGCGTACAGATAAAATCATTGAAATATATGTCAAAAATAATTCGCTTTACGCGACGTTGGCCCTCTTCAAGGACGCGGACTGCCTCTCCTTCTTGATCGAGCGCAATGTCAACCCCCACTTTTTGGCCAGTTACCAGAAAGACGCTAAAATCGGTAGCCAGCTAGTTTCCGCGATAATGAAAGATACAGGTGACTCCGCCATAGCGTTTAGTAGTTGGCGGGTGTCCGTTTTGGCAGAGTCGTGTCCTCCTCGTTGGGGTTGCAGCGCGGTGGAAACTCACGCTGTGAATTCGCAACGGTATGTGACGCGTAGAATCTAGAATTATGTTTTTTAGTTGCCAGCGAATTTGCATTTCGTGATCGACGTAAAGAGAGCTGCGTAATGTTGATGCACATTAAGATTGTACATCATTAAATACTATTTTGAGCAAGATAAAATCTGTGAGTCGAGTCACGTAGGATTGTTGCGATCATCGATGATTATTGTGTAGTGAGAAAAAATAGATCAAGTAACATCAACAGACCCTCACGAATCTGTATTATTATCTCTATTATTTCTCAGATCTCAAGCGAGTAGCTTGGCCGCCGCCTCCAGAGGATCAAGACTATAATTACGTGGAGCAAGCTCCCATCCAAGCGAAGGTAAGACGACAAATAATCAGAAAACCAGCACATGCTTACGCCGCTCTGATAAAGAAAAAGGCAGCAAGTAGCAAGATAAATTCTCAAGCTTATAAAATATGCAAGTAAATTGAAAAAAAAAACTCAATTGTTACGCAAACTTGGTGCTTTTTTCGTGGGATATCAGAATCTTATCGTTTCAAAAAGAGAATAAAGAAATACGAAACAACTGTAATATCTGAACAAACGATATATGTAAAACTCATTGTAATAGTTTTAAGAACATCGAAAAGGACACTTTTGCATTGCAAAAACACACACACACACACACACATGATGGATACTTTTTTGAATGTCTACGTGTTGTATGCATTTTTTTCGTAATATTATTTATCTCTCTCCAATTAGTGCGACATAGCTTCTCCTGCATCTTGCCATGCGTGTGAGTGCAACGATGTTCGTTACGTGTTTCTTTTTATGTATTTGTTTTTCACGTTTATTTCTTCCCATATCCAATATGATCCGATCGCTTTTGAACGAAATCGCGAAATCCACCATTGTGATCGTCGAGAGGCAGGGTCTAAAGGTAAAAGGAATTACACATGTCCTTCCGTACCGTCGCGGATTCCCGTAAATATAAAAATTATCACTCTCCCGTACCATCATCTCTCTCTTCTTCAACGAGAGAGCAGCAGGCTAGAGTCCATTTGCTCGAGTCTCTTTACAAAATTATTTCTATTTTCCTCCGATAAGACCCGTGGGTACGGTGATCCCGGCTCCTTCCAGAGCAGCTCTCCCTCATCAGGTCCGTCACCCCAACCACCCTCGACGGTCGCACGGTCGTCAACACAGAGCGCTGTTCCGTCGTCCCCGTCGCCGGTCAGTCCTAGCGGCACGCTCCTGCGACAGCCCTCGCACTTCCAGCAACAACAGACAGGAACTACATCCAGAAATTGGGCGCCGGTGACACCTCCGGCGATCTCGCCGCTGTTGCAACAGCAGCAACCTCCATTTCCCGGACAGAAGCAACAACAGCAACAAGTTCAGGTAAGTGGTGGCTCGCATGTGAACGTGACCGACGGTCCCTCGCAAGTGCGGAAGAGCCTGAGGACTCACTCTTGGTAAGAGACACAGCGAGCGTTACTGTGCCTGCAATTCTGGACACAGAGATTGTGCTTTATATATGTTTATGGCCAACCAATCGTCAGTAATTATAAAATATATATATGTCAGTTGTGTATATTTCGGCACGGTAAGACGTTTTTTTAATGGTAGTAAAGATATGGTTTTGCGTGAGTGTGACTGACTCGCGACCCCGAGTGCGATAAATTTTAAAAGGATCTTCTGCGTTTCAGCAACACCCTCAGGATCCCTACGACCGGGCACCGCAGAGACTACCGAATCAACCGCTTTCTGCGGCGTTCGAAGCACCACCTTCCACTATCGTTCTACGTCCTGAGCCGCCTATTTCACAGGTGAGAATCCAGCAGTTCGAGAAATGTAAAATTCATTGGCAAGTAATTTATTTTTAACAAATGTATGTTTGTTTAATTTGTGTCCTCTTTTATGTATATTTTAGAAAACGTGTTTGACGCTTTTTTTTATGTAATATTAAAGATTCACTATCGGCAGCGAAACGCGTCGACATGTTTATGTTCGATGTTGCGTTACGTTTTCTAAACGAATGTAATTCTGCTAAGAATAACGCAGCAATATCACACACGCCTACGAGCCTCGCGCATAATACCGCAGGAAAATTTTACGAAAATACGAGAAATCTCGAGAGAATAAGAGAGAGAAGTAACACACTGCGAAGAGCAATATGATATAATATAATGATATTTTTGAGGAAGTGTATCGCACGCGTGCTGGTTGTGCCTTTGGCAGCATATCAGCCGTTAAATATACGGCGTCCTCGTCATTCGGGCAAAGCATCGATTACATCGCTTGTCCGAAATTTACGTCTAAGAATATCTTGCCATTTCTAATCCGACTTCAAAGAATAATGTTTCCCGCGTCACTAACAAAAATGTTGCTCTTCTAGATGGTTTCGCGATTTCCACGAAATGCCGAAATCTTTCGCACACTTCTGGACTCGCGATCTTATTATTTACACTTGGAAAAAAACAAGCAAAAAATACAAATAGAAATGAAAAATACAAACGAAATGCATAGAATAAATTCAATGAGTCGAACATAACATTAAAGTACAACGTTTTTTCTTAACGGAGAAATAACATTTCTCGAAATGTTTGAATATCGCAATTTATCCAGTGCTTCATTTTTTTTATCTTCATATCCCGCTACTACTAGACACCTGCACCGGTGTACCAAGCTCAACCAGCAGCGACCAAAGCTCCCGCGACAGGCAACATGCGAGGTGATCTGAAGTGGCCGCCGGCCAACGTAAAGGCCCAGGTTGAGGCGGAAAATCGCGCCAGAATGGAGCTCGCAAGAGGTCCCGCTTTCAGACCGCGTCGAGTGCAAAAGGACTACAGCGGTTTCTTCGCGCAACACGCCTTGAACAGCTCGTATCCGGGCTATCGAGCTCCGCCAGGCACCCAATATTTCACTCCGGCTTACCAACATTAGTGAATATTCCGGTTTCGCGAACAAATGCATGAGGCACCGTTCCTGAGTCTCTCGCCGAGAAAAATCAAAACGAAGTCATCGAGATGCTCAGGACGCTGTGTGCAGACTTCTCGAGATCTGCAAAGAATCGGAGAGGCACATGGAGAAAGAAGTAATGTTATTTCATAAAAATTTTAAAATTATCGCAATGAATAGAATTCTCTTCAAAAAATTTCTCACGTAATTCCTTTTATTGAAAACATAAATCTGCGAAATTGTGTTACTACTTTTACAGAATGTGGTTCAGAAAAGAATTCTTATTTTTTCTTTTTTTTTTCGTATTGTCTTCATGCACTTCTCAGATTTTTTAGGAAGATTTCGAATTTTAACAAACTCGTTTACATTTCAGAGACTGAATGGTTGCCTTTTATCTTCTAGGGTAACGTTAATTAACTACCAAAGTTTATTTGATGGCATTCGGTTAATTATTAATTTGGACAATTTTCGTTCAGAAATTCCTTTATTTACGAGCACTGCGTTCACACACAAACACACACACACAAATAATAACACAAAATAGAAATATATTTACATGCTTGTGTTAACGTATCTCCAAATTTGGGAATTTCTGATAAAATGTATTTTTTCATTGTGATAAAATTAAATGTCGTGAACAATACAGATTTATAAAACTAATGCTTGCCATTACGAATCATAAGAGTGACAGAGATCACAAGCAGGTGTTTAAAAGATTTCGAGTGATAGTGGCAGATTGTACTTCTTTTTTTATGCGAAAACAGTCACGATATGGTAAAGTAACGACTAGCGAATATAAGTACACGAAATAAACGATCGAATTATATGAATACATAATTGATTGTATTTATCTACATACCGAAGCGCGGCGCATTTTTTGTAACGCGATTCGGCAACGGTCTGCCTGTTATAACTAACCGACGAATAATTTTTAATAAATGTAATATATAATATATTAATTTGTGAATAAATAAATATCTCTTTATTAATTTATATAAGAATATCAACAGACGCCATTGCAGGTAATTATAACATGTGATATAAATATATACATATATATTAATTTTTGTGAAATTTATAATAAATTTATTATTATATGCAGGAAACATTAATTTTATAGATAATAATTTTTATTATTTTTTTTTTTTTTGACTTCAGAATACAAGAGGCATCTCTATGTATAAGTATTAACAATTTACAAAATAGTTTGCATGTTTATATATATATGTGAAATCTCAACATTACAAAAGAATATAGCTTGAATCTATGTATATATATAACTCGAAACATCTAAAGTTATCTAAAGTCGTATTCTTAAAAAAAAACATATATCGCGATAAAACAAATCTAAAAATGTTTTGTCTATTAAGGACGAATGCACTAATTTTTTTGGAGTTCTTTCGCATTCACGGAACAGAGTTACATTGCTAATTTTATTTCTTTCATCTTAAAATATGGACTGCTTTCTCATTCTGTAACTATTAACGATAATTTCGTTATTGTTGCGCAGCTATTTTGGAACGCATGACATTTGTCTGCGCAGAAAAGTTACAAAATAGATCGATTGATTACATTAAGAGTTGGATACTTGTCCCTTTTTATCATCACATGTTATGATAAGGAATAAAAATATAATCCTCAAATCAATAACGTGCCTGAAAATATTGTATAAAATTTTTGAAAACAGTTACGAAACACATCTGATCCTCGCGTTAAAACAATTCTTGGTCAAATAACTTTTAATTGCTTAAATAACTTTCCCTGAGTATATCATCTTTCTCGCTCTCTTGATTGAGATACATCTAAGCATTGTAAATTAAATTCTCGTAGTTTTCTTCTAACACTCAAAATTCATTGAGCAACAAGTTCGCTAACGCGCGAGTAATACAATTCCTTTCTAACATCGATCGAAGCTCATACAGCAATATCAAGTATAAATATGATTTTATCCGATTATTACAACACTGCGTTGTGTCATACGCACTCTTATATACATAGCTTCATTACAGAATAAACATATTGATGCCCTTACAAATATCCGGCCTTAGTCTTAAATCGAAAACATTTATCCGGACATTATTGCAATTGTTTTATATGAGTCTCATAATGCAGCGAAATTTTATCAAGCTCACATCAAATTTTCTATTATGTTTGCGATAATAAAAACTAGAACGTGTGTTGATGTAGCAAGTTTAATTTATATCGCGATATATCGGATTTCTACTTTTACAAAACTGAGACTTTGTTTTTCAGAAAATTTATAAAAACACTGAGTAATCATATTTATGAATTAAATCATAAGCTACAGGTCAACGAGTTTTCAAGTTTAAATTTTGCAGAAATTGTTATTGATCACGTAACATATTTTCCAAATTCATGCTTGCACAGTTTCTTCGATTTCTTTGTATGTTACAGTGTGCCAGATTCTAATATTGTCAGTTTATTCATGCTTATATATACATTACTTTATGCGATTGACTATTGATTTAGGCGCGCATTAAATGATAGCGTTCATTTTTACTGACTAGATATCGAAAAGCTTAAGTTACGACCAACTTTTGGGCCGATTTTTGGCCGTTCACGACCCGCTACATTCTCTCCTTTCATTTCAACAAATCTGTTATTCTACAGTGTCAGGTTTCATAATCTCTGATTTTCAACTGTGAGTGAATCAACTTTGTTAAATAACTAAATTAATTTCAATGCAATAATTGCCGATAATTAAATCAATTGGAAATGGTGAAACCGGCTCTCATAATAAGTACGCGACGCTCTATCTCAGAAACGTCGCTTAATATCGGTTATACAAACGGTTTATTGCTAATATCATACAAGAGACGAGAATATAGCAGGCATTAACATATCTCTAAAATAGACCCAAAAGTTCAACTTAGCGCCAACTCGGGTTTGAGTTATAGGTTTATACGTGCGAATGAAATTTGTATGAAGGTAACGCAGTTGTGATATCAGGAACTTATTATTTTCGATCAATATTTTCAAATTTATATGACAAATTTAATATGCAAATAGAGTTAACAATCGTTAGCTAAAAAGGCTTCTTATGTTTCACCTTCACACAAGTGAAAATCCTTGATTATGTTGAATAGCTTGTAGGAGTTTGTATCTCAATCTTTCTTTTGTTTGATAACGCGGTAGATCGAGCAGATTGAAACACGTGTGTGCTGCCGGTAGAAACCGCTCATCCGTCATTGGTTGTATTATTATCTACCACAAAGAATATTAATTAGCGAGTTTATTTGTTTTACACATTACAACGTTGTTGAAACCATACCATTTATTCTTACCTTGATAGCCTTCATACCCCATATAGGTATTCTGTCGCTGCCCGTCAAGAAAAGTAAGAATTTCTTCTTGTCTTCCAACGACAACTCGTGAAAGACTTGCCAGAAAAGTATAATAGTAGGGTCGTTTTTCGTGTAGCCCTCTTTATAGCTGGCATTTCTCTCCAATTCTTCCCAATCGTAATTTTGATTTCCTATTAACAGTGACATCAGTTCGTGACTATGGAAGAGTTTTAGAATTCTTCCACCGCACACCTTGTGAAAACCCTTGGAAAATGAACTAAAGTGCGGCTCCACTGACGTGTTCAGTATATAATTCACATAAAGATTTACATACTGTTGCCTGCGGATAAGACAACATTTCAGACATTTTTTTGGCCTAGTGATCACTATCGGTATTAATACGCACTTATTTTTTAACGTTACAGAGATTTCCTTCCCGTTGGGTAACAATTCGACACTTATCTGTTCGCCAAACGCTTCTCTAGTGATTTCGAAGTTTAAACAAAATACTTCCTCAAAGTCTTCTTCATTGTAATCGAGAATGCTTTGTAGGCTACTGCAATTTTCAATACGCACGTATATTAATATCTTTACTCAAGCGCACCAATATTTCAGAATGTACATTATGGTTAGAAATATATGAAATACGACATACTTAGCCATTACTGGTGACAGACCCTTTATATCATTCAGTCCAACTGGTTCGCCCAAAAGTTTTTTATACAAAGCTAACGGAAACGGTAAATCAATGATGGTAAAGTTATAAATAGCCAAACCGCAAAGGACTCCGATAAGGAAATACATAACTTGATCTTCGAGCGAGTCTATGCTAAACCAAATTGTCTTTGTTTCTTCGTATTCTTTAAACATACCGTATTTCGGATCAAGAATCTCTCGCAAGAGCAGTAAGAAAAATTCCTTTTTTACACCACCTACATCTTCGGCTTCCTCGCCATAAAATTTAACCTGAAAAAATTTATAAGAAAACAATAATATCTAGAGTATCACAATCTTCTTTATGCCTTTGTTAACACCTTTGTTTTTATATATAAAAGTTTATGCTTACTCTAAGTGGTTTCTTCAATTCGCTAGAATCGTATTGTTGTAGTTGTGATAGAGTATCCGTGACTATGTTCTCCCGTGATACGTTCAAGATTACATATTGATTGTACTGTTGAGTATTGATCGGATTAGGTACACCAAACACTATATCTCTGACTGCCCGTGACGCTGCTTCAGTCATCGCGGATTGCATCTAAAGTAAGTACAATATATTCGTGAAAATGCATACTATTTAAATGTTCTAAGTTTAATTGGCGTGTTTCTTTTTTTTTGTACCTGTATAGACTGATCGGTTTCAAGCAACGTAGCCTTTGTTTCGGCATCGAAGAGAAAAGAGTAATCGCAAAAGTATAATCTTCGCTGAGGCTGAAAAATTATTTAAAAAATTCTAATATCATACATACGCAATAACGTCAAAAACTCACTTGCAAGTACCTCAATCGATATCCATCTAAGATAATCGTCGTTGATATCTATGTATTCTGGTAATTCATGCAAGTAGAAAGTCTCGTAGGGCACAATTAGGCCTGTTTCATTATCCCTGTCTTTATTTAGATTATATAATATTTTTAACAGCTCCAGAGCACAGTGTAGACTGTCATTCCACGTAATTCTCTGTAAAACACATGTTCTAATTTAATATACGATTTTTAAAAGATTCAAAGAAATTGCACTCTCAAGATTTTATTTTCCAGATTTTCTATGCGATTATCGCGTGTCATTACCTTGTCCGTGGCTTGCGACACAAAATCCATCACTATGGATTTGTAAATCCTCACCAATCTCTCGTAATAGTACGCCGGAGTACTGGTCCACCACGTACATACGACTTTCGAAGCCTCCAACTTCAGACGCATCATAGCCTTGCCAAATGGTATTTGTAACGAACTAGAGTTCGAAACTTTTGCGAAACCATGATAGAGTGGTAAAATTAAGTACACTCTCAAGGCTTCCACGTCGGGCGGAGACACCGAAAAAGATGATATTAGACTTTGAGCTATACATACAAAAATCTAAAACATAGATAAACAATGTTGCCATTAAAACAATCGAGCAGCATTTTATATATTATCTGTTTTATATGTACCAGTTCTTGAATTGTGGTGTTGTCCACTTCAGAGAGACTTCCAAACAATTTTATTGTGTGGTCAATGTCGACACCGTGATGTTTACTTGAGCATCCATAATGAGCGTCATTAGCAAGTAAACAAGATGCATTTACACACGCTTGACTTCTGAATACAGTTTCTATGTATCTGAAAACGTTAAATAAAATTGCACTCTCACTCACGAGAAGACAAAATTCGTTTTTATAAAATATAATATTTTTACTCACGTCATTACTTCATGACTAATCGTTGCGCCTGCCGGGAACTCATGAAATTCGGCTATCTTTTCCTGTGTCACTGTAAGAATTTGGGAAGTTGATCCTAATATTCTACAGTCATCTGGTTCTATATTATCCTGCAGATATTTAAGCAGAAATAATTTTTTTTATACACATATTAAAAATAAAATTCACATCACACGGAAAAAATAAAATATTTCGTCGCGTTCTCAATCCTGATTCTTTCTCTCGGTATAGAAACAAAGTTAAAAAACAATAGCTAATTTAAACTTAAAACTCAAATAAAAAGCTGCGTGAAAATATGAGAAAACACACTTTTCTTGGTACAATAGTTGCAAAGCAATGATCGCCACCACTGAAGATGTGCTTAACGACACAGTCACTCTGAGGAGTAGTATAGTATGAATCGAGTAGCATAGATGATCCATTTCGAGATGACCATGGTCCTAGAACGACTTGTGGCGTTGTAGCACTCTGAGATGCGCGATTACCTAATTGCCCTGCACCTCCTAGACCCCAGGCATAAATTTTACCTCTAGACGGAACTAAGGCAAGAGTATGCCTTTTACCACATGATATCTGCATAAATGGAAAAAGTAAGTATATTTATAAATTTATATAAAAGTAAACATATAAACAAAACTTATAGTTTTATGAAAGATAACTCACTTGTGTTACTGTGCTACCCATTAGCTCCATTATCTGTCGCGGTAAGATTTCATTCATGTTGTTCCCATGGCCTAATTGACCATACATTCCAGCACCACAAGTAAATACTCCTCCATCCTGAAAGAATGGTTACCACGGAAAGTTATTTTTTGTAAAAAAGAACATTTTTCAACTTCAAAAAGAATACAATGTAATTTGATAATAAAGCCCCTACCAGTGTTAAAAATACAGTAAATTCTTCACCACACGCGGCATAACACACTTTTGCGTTTTTCAAAGTACGCAATTTACATGGCAAGTTTCTCTGTTTCGTATCATTCAGTCCTAATTGCCCGAAGACATTCCGCCCCCAGGCAAACACAGATCCTGCTCAAAGAAACAACAAAAACAGAACTCTGTGTTAGCGTAGAGTCGAACTGTATAAGTATCTAATTGCTTATGTATAAATAATGTTTCCAGAGATTTACCTGATTTTGATATGACTACGGTGTGATACCCTCCACATGCAATAAATGCAATTGGTACAGCAGCTAAAGATGAAATTATCGTGGGTTTCCTTTCTATGCTTATGTCTTCACTTATTCCTAGTTGTCCTTCTTTGTTACTACCCCACGCATATAATTCTCCATCGTTTGTCAGAGCAATTGAGTGCTCTTTACCACATGCAATCTGTACTACCACTCTTGTAGCCATTGCTTTTACCATGCGTGGTATGCGTTTTGTTTGTTCATTGTTGTTTAATCCTGTAAGAATTGAATATTTGCACTATCTTTATTACACTTGTAACTAATATATCTATTATAACAGATATTATAACAAATTGTACAGAAGACTAAATGTATATATATTACCTAATTGGCCCAGCTCATCATTACCCCAACCAAAAAGTTGTCCCCATTCATTCACAGCCAAAGTGTGACTATTACCACAAGCTATTTTCTTGAATGCAAATGCCTCTAGACCAGGTATCAATTCTATGTACAAAATTTACAACTTTTAATAAACATTGCTAAGATATTTTCTCATGAAATACCAGATATCTAACATAACAGTTATGACTGAAAATTTTATTATACTCACGTAACCTTTTTCTCGCTTTTTCATGACCAAGTTGTCCATAATCGTTATTACCACAGGAATATACTTTTCCATCTTTTGTAATAGCTACTGTGTAATTTTCTCCACATGCAACTATAAATGTTTATTGGATTATAATTTTACAACATATATATAATATTTTTATAACATATACATAAATCTATTTTTTAGGCAAATATAAAAGTTTACTTTGTTCAATGTTATCAGCTTCTATAAAATCTACTTTTCGAGGCATGAATATGTTCTCATCCTCGATGCCACCTAATCCCAGTTCTCCATGAATAGCACTGCCCCAGCAGAACATTATGTATGTGTTAGATCTATGTCGTTTTTCCGTCAGATTGCTTTCATCTGTAGACAGTTTTCTTAATCTGCTTGCCTATATATATTCACAAAAATATTTTGAAATATGTTATTATATTGATATAAAACATATACATACACACATACTTATGTACAAACATAATACATACACACATATAACTTTATCAATTATTATTTGATTATCAATACAACAGTTGCACAGAATGCATTCAAACATATTATTATCAACATCCTATATATTTGCTTAAATAAGTCAATAATTGAAATTTTCAATATTATTTTGTTTTTGAGGAATCAATTTTTAATACATACACATCTAAGTTTTATGTTATATTTTTCTTTTATAATACTCCTCTCCACATGTTATTTAATATTTGATTCTATATTTATGATCATGTATTCAACATACATGTATTTAACAATGTGACTAACTCTCAGATAAATATTTCACGAATAAATCATTTTATGAAAATAGCTGAGACGCTTCAAAAAGGGTAGTACTTAACATCTTAATGAGACGAGACGGAATAAAAATCGTGTCGGTGACTAACCATATTTATTTCGTGTCTCTCAGCGTCAGGCTTGCGGGTGGGACATGTTATTTACGCGAAACGTGTGGCACGTCCTAAAAATAATGCTTCTTTGTAGCGGCACCTCTCTGTATATGATCTGATGATTCCGACAGGATCGCGTGGTGAACGATGAATTATGTCGAAGCGTGAGTAATAATCAAATCGTGGCGGCCACGAGGATCAGCAACAGATTTGTCGCTACCTACACGTCACCTTGCAAACTTCACCATAGAACTATTTCCTGACTGTGCAGAGACCTCTTTTTCGACTAAGATTTTTTAGATACAGAGATTTTAGATACAGAATTATCATGGTAAAGTAACAACAAGCAAAAGATCAATTTAAGAAAAATGATGTCACATGGACTGAGAAACAAACAGAGATAAGTTCTAATATTTTCTAAACGTACACATGTCTAGAAAATATTCTTTTCTCTCTGGTCGATTCTCAATCATACATGATTAATACAATTTAAAAAAAAAAGAACAATACAATTTAAAAAAATTTACTAACTTAATAGAATATAAATGCAAAATAAAATTTAAAAAATCAAACAAGATTACCAAGTCTCTTACGCGACATTGATCTTATTTGAAACATAATGTTATATGAAAAAAGGACTCCATTGATGTTTTTTTAGCGTTTTGTGAGTGCTGTCGATTGTTCGCGATCATTCTTTGATGATTTTGAAACGTGGCATGACATTGCGCAAATGACGTGACGCAAAGCACGATGCATGCGTCGTGCCATTTGTTTTTTTACAAACTTTTTACCTTTAAATCTTTCTAAATTACGCAGTAGGTATTATGATTATAATACGGATTTGTTATCCTTTATTTGAAAGCTCGCTAAAATTTTAAATATTTCCGAATGTACGCGACGTATGGGATACTAGAAAATAAAGGATAGCGAATTCGGTCCGAAAGTAACTGAATTTTTGAACAGTTAATACCTGATGTTCACAGCAGGTGTTAGGTTAGGTTAGGTTAGGTTATCAAGTCGGTTTATCACACACAACACTTGATGACATTTGAGAATACGTGAGCGAAATAGAAGTAGCAAGAGAGAGATGCGCTATATCTTTCCCTTCGACGTAATGTCATGCATCATTGAAGCAGCATGAATCCCGTAAATCGCTCATGTTACGACGATCAGTTACACGCCGTTATTGATATAACTTCACTTACATTTTTTCGATCACCGCCTTACAACGTGTTTCACCAGAAATAGGATAACATGATTGTGTTGACAAAATGATAGTTGCACGTTTTGTTAACGATCACTCGTACACAGTTACTATACACTCCACAATACTCCATATAGTCCGGCTCGTGTCTGTTATATATATATGTAACGTTCGACTCGCGCGACTCTTGATAGTCACAGAGGAATGTCTAATAAACAGGCACAAAATGTCTTAAAAATGAAGCATCTCTTCCAGTATTACATGCCTTAGCAGTAGTAGTAGCGCTCTCTTTCGAAGTTCTCTTCGCTTACTTCACTTCAATTAATCTGAATTTAACAAATTTAAACAGTTATTTAATTTGATTTTAATTCCTATATTTATATACACATTATATTATATATTTTTGCAACACATATCATAAAAGAATAAGTATGTGCACAATTTTTATGTAATGAAAACAAAAATCTAAATTATATTAAATTATATTCAGTATATAATGAATATATATATTTTGAATAAAAACAAATGTACACATATATTTATATGTACATATTTTTTTATCAACACTTTTCACATAAATAAACTTAGAAATAAACAAAAAATTTACCTTTTTTTTTTATAACCTGTAATGCATCTTCGAGTATCATTGATTATCCACTAACCATACAACACTAACAGAACTCTTGATCATTACCACGACTGGGCATACAGAACTAATACAATGTTATCACTAGTCAATTTCGTTGATTGTTTCGCTTATTGTTTCACTGATAACATTATAAAAGAAGAGTAGATTTAGTGCTGATATAATTCAAAGACCGTAAGATGTAGTCTATGCACTAAAAAAGAAATTAAAAAACATCAACAAACAAAGAAACCAGCACAAACAATTAAGCCATATTTCATTCTTTGTATAGATTCTAAAGAATTCCGTTCTAGACAATTCTATATAGACAATTGTTTTACACACAACGCGCTTTATAAATTTTAATCTCTAGTTTTATTTTCCAAATCTACACACTGCTTACTGCGGCTAAAACACTGGACAATTACTGAACGCGGCCAGTGTTTTGAGTTGTCGTCTTGTCAAAACTTTTGACGTTTCACCAGAAAGAAGCCTGAGAGCAATCAGGCCTATAAGAAAATGTGTAATCTCTCGTTTTGCCGCCCCGTAAATCAGCGCAATGTCCACGGTGGTGGACATTGGCAACTACGTAGCAGATGTCAACAAGCGACTTGTCGATTCGTACATCACAACTGAACATGGTTCTATTCCGTGCTATGTCTACAAGTTGTCGTCCTATTATGTGCTATGTGCAAAGAGCAAACAAAATTCACCAAAAAAAAATTTCCTTTTTTACATATTTTTTAACCACACCATAAGCAGAACATGTTACTGCATATGACAGTCCGCAGTCTGTGCAAAGTGGGACGGAAAAATATACACACAGAATTAGTCATACAAAAATAAAATAGAAAATGAAGATGCGAGAAATTATCAATAAATAAAAACTATGGACCGACGATAGATTACGCGACATTCACACTCGGACGATGCTACACTTAAATTTTATAAAATAAGGCCGAGAAGCGATGCCTTACGTTTAAAAGCAAAAACCAATGACTTCTAGGCCGAATATAAAACTATAATTAATTATTACTCCTAGAGCTCGTCAAGACGCATCCAAACACCGTAATCATTTTCTTAATTATGTCACTTTTTAAATTATGTTGTGCTGGCAAAAAAAACGCTAGAACGCAAAATCAATGCCTTCTAATCCGACTATCAAAATATACATAATATTTATGCTTCGAACAAAAGTTGTAGCTCTTGACATAACAAAATGGTCCTATAGTCCATCGCTCTTTCTTCTGAACGTAGCTGCTAAAGAGAAGCGGGTACAGACACATTTTAGACATCCTATGCACGAGCGCCATAATGCGCACGAAACTACATACACGAACTCAGGCGATAAGTGAAAATACTATCTTACCGAATGATTTGGTTTAGTTCCGTGCTCTGCGCACGCATACTCTGTCGCGCCATCGATTCTTCGATACTTCGATTCTCGAAATCAGCGCACTTCAATATACTCGGAATTGGCGGATAATCACGGCGCAACGCGCAACAGAGGTACGTACAAATTACTCCGGTATTTCTTGGGATTAATGTCGTTTCGCGCGCAAATTCCGTGATACGCGTGTTTCGCATAATGTCGGGCGTTCGCAGTAACACGTAATTAATATCGCGCGACTCGCTAGGAACGTTAATCGTAAGTGAAATCGCGGCCGGCTGCGCTGCCGTGAGACGCGCCGCGCGCGAGACACAAAATGGTCGGTGCGCGACACGGAACACAAATACGTTCAATTTGTCTCGTTATTTTTTGCGGTTATTATCATCTCGCGGCCACATATCAGTAGTACGTATGTGTTGTAATGTATCGAGCGTTCGGAATAATGCATAATTAACATCGCGTTAGCACGGCTAATCGTTGAGCATTACGGCAAAATAGATTCGCGTTTCTACGCGAGAAACAACACGATCGACGCCGCAACAAAAAAACAAGATTAGCAAACAGCATCAGATCTTCAGACAATAGTGCAATATTTATTACGGAGCAGTAAGTAATACTTGCTAAGAAATATTTAAATATATGTATTTGTAGCTTGCTTTTTTAATAATATTCTTATATTTGTTGTTTCAGATGCGGACAAGATTGTAGCAAACAGCATCAGATCTCCAGACAATCGTAGAACATTATTACATAGCAGTAAGTAGTACTTGCTCAGAAATATTTAAATATATATATTTAAAGTAGCTTTTTTTAGTAATGTTCTTATATTTGTTTCAGATTTTTTTCATTGAAGATGTTTGCGAATGTTTTTATGAAGATGTTTGCAGCACCGAACGAGGCAATGCAGATTTGGACAATTGGATGCTGGCACAAAGGTATGTTTTATAGTCAATTTATCGTTTTTGAATATGAAAACTATTTTAAAACTATTAAATTTATTTTCTTAGAAAATTAGAATACAATTGACGTTCACAAATCAATTTCTTTCTTTTACAATAAGGAGAAAATTTTATTCTTGTTACAGAGTGCGGTTCTATAGCAGAAGATGGCTAGCGTTTGGTATGTATACTTTAGGGTTTTGGTGACGGTGTGAAATCAGTGCGAGTCGCGTATAAAGTTTTAGTTTTACTAATTATAAGACACATATACATAATTTCAGTTTAAAAATAAACCGAAGCGCTCGTACCGTTATAAAAAATATTTTTTGTTCAAGTGTATAAACAGTGATTTTTATTATTATTCGCGTTTTAACCAAGTTTTTATATATATCGTTATATTTGAAAAAAATTCTGTAGTGATTATGTGAACTTTAGAAAAGTGTAGATCTTGGACTTCAGTAAAATTACAATTTCACGAGCGTGTATGCGCGTCTTCCGCGTCGCGAGTGAAAAAAGTACTATCATACATATATCTACGACTACGTAGGACGACGCAGACTGCTGGACCACTTCCAAGGGGGATCGAGAGGAAGGTTGCTGAGGAAGATTCATCGATGGACAACGCAGGGACCGGCATAAATATGAGTCATATATAAAGTCACATTTTACTTTTGTTTCTTTTAGCTGCAACCTTTTAATCTATCTAATAAATTTCAAATTTTTATTGTATAATTAACAAGTTAAATTATAGACTTATGTTTTTACTAATTTTCTTGACGAGATGTCATTACTTTTATTAATGCTATAAAATCTAAAAAGAATTTTTATACATGTAATTTATATGAAGATGTATGTATGCACTCATGTAGCTAAAAGGAACAACTTTTATATTACATGCGTATTGTCCGCACATGTCAATCGCACTGATTTCTAATAGCGTTAATCATATATTATGGCATGAGAAAGAGAGAGATAGAAAGGAAGAGGAATTGAGAAGTACTGAGAGAATAAAGAAAATCTTATAGAACAAAGTTTATTTCGAAAATACGATTTATTGACCTGTCGGACCTAAATTCTGTAACGCGTGCGCTTCACACGCATTTACACGCGCACACCTTCGCTGTCGCACGCGCTCTTCTTTGCATATATTCTTCACACACACGCGATATATAAAATCTAAAAGAACGCTATACTTAAACACCGTGACTCATAGTTGCCCAGTTAAACGTTACGCTATCCTAGAAATCGTGTTTAATTACTATGTCGATACGAGTTGCTCGATCGTGCGCGATCGTCACTGATGCCGTTTATGTTACAACGATTATACAGAACTCAGCAGGACATCGTGAAAGAGAGAAAGAGAGAGAGAGAGAGAGAAAGAGAGAGAAGACAATACATCAAAGACACTCAATTATTTTTTTTTTTCACACCTTACATCACCTCTTCATTTTGCTTGTTTATCTTATTTATTCTAGTTTCTTCGTAAAAAAACATGCACGCTATCACAATAGCACGCAATTTTGATCGTCGGTGGAAAATGGGAAAGAACGATTTATCGAAAAAATTATATTTGACAAACTAAAGTTATAGATACTTTCAGATAATATATGTAAATTGTGTCTTCCAAATTTAATATAAATTAAATATTTATGCATACGATATATTGTGATAGTGTCGCTTTGGTAAAATACATTAGACAAGTTGAGAATTGCATTTTCATCAAGTAAAGATAAAGATAAAGAATAAAAAGTGTATAAATTGTATTTTCAACTTAGTACACTGTTTTTTTTACTGGATTTCATATTTTTGTATAATTGTGTGTGTCGCGAATTACACTTTCCACAAACGATTAACCGTTAATCAATCGCATACAAGCGGCGCTACTTTTTATTAAAATCCAGCGGCGGATTTATAAATACATGATGTATTCAATTTCTTTGCGGTTTAATGTTTTTTCTCTCAAAAGAGGAAAGTACTAAATTTAAAAATTAAATCGGCAAAAGATCTTAAATTTTTTACACAGTGTATTTCTACACAGACGTAAGATCCATTAGACGTCTGTTGAACATCCATATAACTTCATGCGGCGTCTAAGGAGAACATCTGATGGAAGTTTATATAAAATATCTCGTGTGGGTTGTTATATTATAATTGCAAAGCATTTTTTCTTTTTTTTATTAAAGAGTTGGAACGCGCAAAATCATAAATCCGACGCTGCAGAGAAACGTGTAGTACAAATGTGTGTGCAAATCTTAACTATCACCGGTGTCAGCGAGATTAAGCTAATCTAAAAACTCATTGTCCAACTTCACATTTTTTAACAACCTCGTGATCGGAATTAAGTGCCTTGAGAAACACAATTGACACGTAAATTTTTACCCGAGTATTCACTACGTTAGAAAAAATGTTTGTATAGTTGTTTTTATTTAGTCCGCTATGTTCAGGCAAATTTTTTATTCAGCAATTTAAGTGTAAAGAATCACGCCAATCTAATAACGTGCATTGTTAAATCAAACTCGTAATAACGAATACATCTCATTAATAATTCGCTTTACACTTGTACTCTATTATTACATTAATTAATTCATTTAGTTTTCGTAAAACGCAAAAACATAAAAAATCTATTCGATCAGGTATATTGAATGTTGTTCGTCCGGAGTGAAAATGCTTTACGTTTGTCGGAGTTGTGCGTAGACATTTCAAATTGATTTGTATTTTCTCTTCTAAAGTCAATTGGGTTTATATAACTTGACTTTTACGATTTGTCTTGACTTATACAAATAAATATACAGGGGATCAGTTCTAGAGACACAATGATAGAAATTTACAAGGTTG
Source organism: Pseudomyrmex cubaensis (assembly GCA_014825685.1). NCBI lineage: Eukaryota > Metazoa > Arthropoda > Insecta > Hymenoptera > Formicidae > Pseudomyrmex > Pseudomyrmex cubaensis. Next base: position 80,486 of record QVOA01007586.1, on the reverse strand, counting down.
AAATCAAACAGTATAGTATAACAATGATAGTTTTTAGACAAAGAATATATGAAATATTTTTAAATATATCACAATATTTTTTATATTTTTTATAATTAAGATAATACATAATCAGGTTGACTTCAACAGCACGACAATAATAAATTAGAATGTACGTGTGTTACACGGATTTCGTTCATATGCACTTGTCACCTAGAAACGTCCCCATTCAGAGTAATTGAACATCGAGAGCGACACACATTTCAGATCCTTAATCCCGGTCGACCGCAAAATTGTTAATTGCATAAGCAATTATTCGCCGACTAATGGTTTAGACATTTATACTAATTACAAATCCACTAAACGCGGATTACGGATGCAATTAACAATCAATCGGATATCGATAACGAGCTTCCGTCATCGTTACGCTTTTTCTCTGTCAACGAGTACGATTTGCGCGAAATCCAAAGAACGGCTCAAAGATAAATCTTGGAATATACAAAAAAGACACTTAGCGCGTTAATTTTATAATTTCTCTTTTTGTTTTACAACATTAATAGATCGGTATTTATTTTGTTCGCATTTTGAATATCTACAATCGTCTACGAACGAAACGTGCAGAATGCGCATTTTCACGGTGAAATAAAATTTCAGAACAACGTTGTCAAAATTTGTTCCAAGTTTTCTTCATCTAACTATTGCGTTTAATGCAGTTTATAGACCGAAAATTATACTAAATGAGATATAAACACGGTGAGGTGTAATTTGACGCAAATGACTGACGTTTCAGACGCATATCCTAAACGTAGACCGTCCGCGTAGACTTTCTAACACCATCCTACGCGTTTCCTACTTACACTCGTTGGAATATAATCGCTGACGCGTGCACACAGTGGCGGAGTTTCATCAGAGGTGGGAACGGCGCATCCGTGGTCCGAGTTTAAACTGAGTTGCTATATTTACAATAGTCACATGAACTCGCGTCTCTGCAAGTTAAACACGCAACATTATGACTGTTATTTACATGATAAGAGCAACAGCCGTCGTTAGTTCCACCGATGCATACCTGAAATGTTCTTTTCTCACGACGGACACGCCATATCTGCATGTCTCTCGCAATCGGGTATATTAATCACATATTTGTTTAAAATATTTTTTATCCACACGCAGCATGTACGTCGAAAGTTTTTCCTCCAAACGAGGTAGAAATTTTTTTTTTGACCTTATTTAGATTTTCAAAAAACAAATTCACACATAAGATATATAAGGAGTGAGATAAGAATTAAAATTTCTTAAATTTACTTTACGCTCTTTACTTGCCGCAAAAATTGACTAGAGAATTCGTTGGACGTACAGAACGGTTCGCGGCGGCGATGTCTTTGGTGCAAAAGATAAATGTTCTTAGTTCGATTTGTCGCGTAACTACATCGATCTTTGCGAAATATCGCAACGGATCCGACTAGTTCCAATAAAAACCGGTTTCGAACGTCGATCTCCCGTACACGCCACTGTGAACACACGTTACTTACAGAGACCGTCGCAGAATCGACCGCATAACGACACAATAACTTTTTTGTCACTCGGAAGGATTTCGCTGCGTACAAAAAATATCCTTACAAACTAGAGGTCGGGGGAGGGAAGAGATACAGCTTATGTACAGGTCTACGTGCTAGTTCGTCGAATGATTGTTTCGGATGTGCGTGCGGATATTCTGTACAACAGATGTTCTAGCTTCGGTGTAAGCGCCGAAAAAACGACCGCATATTGTACAATATTCATGTATTCGAAGACTTGACACAAATAAGACAACAAGAGACTTTTTTTTATGTCAAGCCTGGAATACAAGTTGTAATTTATACAGATCGAGCTTCCCGCAACTTAAAACAATCGAGTGTTCTTATATCTTTGGAAGAGGGAAGTCAGCGTATATGTTTTACGTGTATTTCGATTCAATAAATAATATATATCGTTTTTTACACACATAAATAAATTAAAGATCCTATATTTAAGTTTTAAGCCACAAGAGCGAAATGGCTTTCCGAAAGCGTTGTTATTATACAACGAACTTTCTCGTTTGTTCTTTCGGATAAAACGTGTAACGTGATATCATTCAATTTATATACATACGTATAAAAGTGTCAAGTTTTATGATAAAAAAGTGTGACGCCTCTTGGCTGACCGAACGAGAAAATATTTCTAGCTAGGTCCAAGTTGTCTTACGTGTTACTTTTATCTCGAGGGGCCATTTATAATTATAGTTTAAAGTAGTCGTTCAAACAAAAGCTTTTTGTCTTCTCATTTGTGATTCATACTTACATATGCGCAGATGCAAAAAAAAAAAAAAAATAAAAAAAATGAAATTGTAAAACCCATGAAATTAAACAACAATGCTGAACAATAAATGTTTTAAATTTACGTCGCGTCTTTCAAAATCACTGCTTATAAAATATCGTAGAAACTTTTGTCATCAATAAATAAATACAAAATTATATGTGAACTGGAAAAGTTGACGTAAAACAATTAGTTACTTGTATATATACAACATTTCTTTCATCAGCTGCAATAATTATATCATTAGTATTCTTTTAAGCACGCTGTACACATACAGTTATATACAATGCAAAAAATACGTATATAAAAAGTCACTACTCGTACAATAAATTAACTCCTTAAGTGTTATAATAATTCAGTATAAATAATACATAAAATAATAAAGTTTTCGCAGTTTAGTAAATATTAAAGTAACTTAGTACATGGTTTTTTTTATCTCTCTCGAGAAAAAAACAGAATCTATCATTAAGGAGTTAAATCGAGTATGCGTTGGCACAGCTTTTCTACAAAAACTTTGCTGAAGAGCGGTTAAAGGAGGATCAGGATCTGGAAAGTACGGTAATAAAGCGAAGAAAAAGAATTAAAACAACAAAATAAATATATATATTGTTATTTTCAACATGTATGCCACATGCTAATCGCGCTGTAGACAAAGCGAAAGAGAAAAAAAAATATATATATATGTTCAACGATGTGCGCCTACGGTCCCCGCAATTTCGCCGCCGATCGTTTTAAAATCAATGAACAGGTGGCCATTAATTAAAGAAATAACGAAAAGAACATAAAAAGAAAAAGCTAAACAAAAAAGTAAACAATTAACAACGGCGTTAAAGCGCGACGACAGAAGGCGATGATCAACATCGCACACGCAGACATTTTACATCAATATGTATAGATCCGTACGTGTACAGAGACTGAAACATACTTAATGCCCGAGCGTGTGTGCGCGTATGCACGCACACGTGAAAAGCCGTCGCAATGTGCACGTGGAATAACCACACAGCGATATAAAGTTTCGACATTGCATCGCAATCACGATTGTCCTTCGATCGTCGAGGATCAAATCGTTCTAATAAAAAAAAAAAAAAGAAAAAAAAAGAAGAAGAATAGGATTTACTGCGTCCTTCGAATCATCGCGATAATCTTTTAACTTAAGTCACGTACACATTTGATAATCAATAATATTCACTTGGTACACAGAAAAACTCGTCACACATTTCGATAGAACAGTTAATCGTAAAATATGTTACAATCGCGTCCGACTATACGAACAAGTTATTAAAAAATGTAGATAAATTATGTCTTACACATGCATAAGTACTTTTTGCAATCACTTAAGTACTGAACAACACACTACATTTGCGATTTACGTAAAGCGACAGTTTAACACGTTGAGTGATGATATTTGACACTTACATTTTGATATTTTGTATTAGAATATATATTTCCATTCTTGTCATTACAAATTCTGTGAATATGCGATTGGCTAATCATTAATGTTTCTTCACACTTTATTATAAATTATCGTTTTCCTTTCAAAGTGAAATATGATAATTTAACAATATTTTGTTCACATACCCAACTAATATCACACACTCAACTTGCCACAATCAAAGAGCACTTTGCGATAGACTGGACACGATTAATTATCTCGATTACTCCGAAAGGACGCATCCTATCTTCTAATTAAAAAAAAAAGTACAGTAAATTGCATCAGAAGAGAAACGCGTTGGACAAACAAATTAAAGAAAAAAAAGAACAAATTCTATCTTCAGCATGTAAGAAAACGAAAATAAAGAAGCACGACAAATTATTAATATTTTAACGACGCAAAGATGATATACTCAACGGCATAACAATAGTCTCACGAGGTAATATTGCTCAAACATTTAAAAACAAGAATATATCGACACAGATTTCGATTTACGATCGAAAGATAAAAATAATAATACAAGTAGACGGCCGTGCCAAACGTCGGTCCAAAAAGAATTAACCAATTCGTATACGAGAGAATAAAGAGGAAAGGAATCTTACATTATTAACGTGTGTGGTGAAGTTACTTAAGTTCTATAATAATGTTTATGTAATATATATAAGAGATGCAAAAGCAAATATTCACATATCTTCAGTTTAAATAAAAATAGATTGATTTGCGTACAATAATACAAAATCGTTTTCTTGCTTTTGTCAAGGATATATTGCGTTTGCATCTCTTAGTCGCAAAGAAAACGACAATCACTTTTGTCACTGACGTTCACAAGTACGTCGGCGGTTATTAACAAAAAACTTTCGTGCATTTCAGTTTGTTCGATCTTTTGATAATTGTAACGTAAGAACGAATACTAAATCATATCAACGTCGTAAGTACATCGCGCGTCTTATAACATTGTAAATGTTTGTTCAAAAACGACCGTCCAAACAAATACTACTTCTCATTTGACCGTTTACAGTGATCTCGTATAGTTAACACGTTTTTTTTTTTTTTTGTTTTTTTTTTGGATGAATGAAATCATTCGCGCGTACATCTGCAAAACCGGACGTGAAGATGTATTTAAAAAGGTGTCCTGATCCTGGATGAAACTAATATTTTTGCCATCGCGGCACTAAATCAACGAGCGATCGATATATCGACAACAATAACAGGCGATAATCGCGATCGCTGTCGCGCACGTGCTCGTGTGTGTGATAATACATATTGAAATGTAATAGAGAAATATATATAATCGTCACATACTATTAATAATATTTTAAGCGGCGTTCTCTAGCACTATATAATTGTACAATACTAAGAATAATAAAATAATCATAGAGAAAAAAAGATAATAATATATGTATATAACAATAATAATAAATTGTAGCAACAAATTTATCTCTACCAAGGATAAACATAGCAATAGTAATAGCCGTAATAAACGTAGCAGCATTAACAACAATGTCAACGCACGTGCTTAAAGGACAATGATGAAGATGACACGAACATAGAAGCGACTGTTCAATTGATAATGATATTTGTGACTAGGCTCTATTTGTATATAACGCACAAGACTAATGTATAATGCGTGCTTGTCTCTTCTACTGTTAGTCAAAATCGACTTAATGTGTTAAATTAGTCGTTGGCGTTGCGTAAGTACATGAATTAGTTAAAGACACATCTTTGGTAATTTGCACGGAGCGCGACGTTGTCCGCATTTTTTTGCCAAAGAATTAATTAAAAATGTCGGATAAAATTATCGTTTTTTTCGCTTAAATTTCATTTTGAAAACAAAACGACGCCAACTGCTCCGTTTATTTGGTCTGACGCATGTGCCTATGTTAACATTTTAATAAACAAGATAAAACAAGATCGTACAATTTAATTACAAACGGCAGTTAGTAATAAAGAGAACAAAATTAATTTATTTTATTTTGTGAGGATAGTTAATGTGATCTAAGTTTTAAATTTATTTCAAAGATTTATTTAATATTGTTTCATTTTCAAAATGAAGGCAAATCTAACGCAGCGTTAAAAAATTAATATTGTTATAGGGAACTGACTTGTAAAAAAAAGAAAAAATAATCGCCATTCTGTAATTAAATGGACGCAAACTTGTTCTATCTAATATAGACAAGATTACGCGAGAAAAATAAAAACGAATTAAAGGATATTGTGAAACTGAGCTGGATAGCGATCATGAACGGTCACGTGACACGACAAGCGTAAAAAAAAAATATATATATAACAATCTTTTTAGGCAAGAAAAAAGAAAGTTGCGCAAAATTCAAGTTCTGTTATTAAAATAGTATAACAAATAAAAAAAACATTTAATTTTACAGGAGATTTTAACGTTCGTTATTATTAGAAACAAAGAAAGAATGTAATAGTTTTCAAGAATAACAGAAATCTAAGAGACATGCTCTTAAAAGATAAAGATTGAAAATTGCAAAAGATCGAGATAGTTTTACGCTTTTATAGCTTTTGAACTATTTCACACAGAAGTTTTTTTATTAATATTTTTCATATATATTTTCGTACAAGATATCTTTTAGATATCATCAATAATTCTGAATTACGTATCAAAAGGTGAAAAAGTTTTAGAAGTTTTTAAATATATAATATTATTCAATACACATTTGTTAAAAGAAAAATCATTTTCTAAAAAACTTTGAAGTTTATAGCAAACTTCGTTTATGCGTGTATTTTATCTCTCGTAACATGAGATCATAAAAAAAAAAAAGATACAATAAGTGCAGTTGAAGATTCTATCAAAATGTTGGTTTTTTCTCTTTTGTAACACGACTCTCGGCTCTCTTTGAGATATCTCACAGTTGTTTTATTAAGTTAACATCTACAAAAAAAGCATTTTCAGACTAGAGCATTGAGAACGACTCGCTTTTCATTAAATCCTGTGCAGACTTTGAGTGACATTTCGATTAGTTCGAATCACATTGTTTCTTCGATTTTTTTCTTAATCAAACATTATCAAGTTGAAAACAATTGATACGTGAATATATTCGCTCGCAGCAATCCGATCGTTTGCATCTTATTCTCATTCAAAAACGAAATGTCTAGATTTCTGTTTCGCTTGAAAAAAAGAAAGAACGTGTTACTTAATGATGTGTTTGCTTTATTCTCACAGCGAGATGCAGCAAAAGTGAAGATTATTTCATAAATTAGAAAACCGCTCCGTTACAGGAATAAGTTGTCCCGGAATATTTTGCGAATATTGACGCAATTCTATTCGAGTGAATCTCTTTTTTTTTTTGTTTTTTTGATCGCGAAGTTGTTTCCATTCTGCAAATCGAGCCGGTGAAACGTGTGAATGGAGATATTTAGCTCGTTGAATCGACCCAAACAACTCATCTGATCGGTCCCATACCCAGCTTTCACAAAGAGCTAAAGACTAATCGCGTAAATTTCGTGCGTCCGATGAAAAACAAAAAGATGATCGCGATGAGCGCGCGGTCAGAAAACTCGTTCAAACGTTTGAAAACTCGTCGTAAAAACTTGTCGCATCTCGTGTTACTTGTCTATGTTCGCGAAGCGATTTTTGTGATGGCGATGTGGAATCGAACGCGCGCGTGTGTGACACTTAACGTGTTACTCCTGAGCGATCCGGCCCAGTGGTCTCGCGTTCTGAGACACCATCGGGCCCCCGTGGAGGGTCAGAATGCGGCCCCAGAAAAACCCAGCTTCCTCCCTTCCTTATATATATAGTACAATCTTCTTATCACAAAGTCATAGCTACAAAATGTCTCTTATATTTGCCACTACCTACATCGGTTTTGTTTCTTTGTATCCGTTTCGTTTTTGGTATGCTTTGCGTGACCTAAGCCTACAAGAAATCGCGCGATCATTGTTCGTCCTTTCGCGTTTCTGTCTGCCACGCTTCTTCACACGCACGTACTCATCTCACTTGCGATTAATTTGCCGTGACGTACATGTGTATATGTATATGTGTGTGTGTGTATGTTATCATGTGGCGTGTAGTGTATATGTTTCGTATTTATATAAACAGGCGTTTGGCGAGGCGCTGACAGCGATCTCGACAGTAGAGCCGATAAAAATAGTTCTCAGTCAATAATTCGATTTATGAACATGTATACCTATATATATATATTTATTTATTTATATGTATAGTTATTTATAAGAAAATTTCTTGCGCAGTTTGCGCGCCTTTTTCGTCTCTTTGTCCCTCTTCATCTTTGCGAGATGAAGAGTGCCGCCAGATAGCTACGAAAGTCCTTGCTGCGCTTTCAACATACACACGCACATACCATACACACGCGCGTGCACGTAATATGTGCCCATAATATATATATATATAATTTTTTATATATACACACAAAGGAGAAATGGACAGACAATCGTTAACATAACGCGTCAGTTTCGAGGAACCCAGCTCGGCAATCGGTGCATCGTCTTCCATCTTTCTCATCGTCCCTCTTTCTTCGCCCTCTTCGTCCGTGTTCCTCTGCGTGCGTGCAGTTCGCGACGTGTTTTCGCACGTCCATCTCCTATCGTCAATTCTCCTGTTGCGAGCCCCGAAGATTCGTCCGGCGTTTCGCATGCGTAGCCGAAGATCGAGAGGAGGACGAAGCGATCTTTTTCGAGAATCGCCGGTGATCCTCTCTGCGCGATCACAAAATACGAACGACATTCTCGTAACTCCGTCAGACAGAAGGGTTGGTGTTGGGAGACGCGCGAGGAATCAAGGGGATGTGAAAATGAAGAGAGAGAAGAGGTTCGGGACAAAGGGTCTTATACGGCGAAAGTGAGAGCGCGTTGGGCGAGTGTTGCTGTTTTGTACAGGCACCGACAGACATAGATAGACTGATCGAAAGACTGACCAGGGAATCATGACTGATCGATCGACCGGTCGAGCGAACGATCGATACCGATTTGACTGACTGAGACTGACATGGCACGGCGACTCCGATCGAGAGTACACGGTCACAACGTCACAGGCCACCTGCTGGCACACAAACAAACACACGGACAGGTTAGTCACCACCACACACCAGATATGAAGGTCTGTACCCCGGGCAAACGCGCGCGGTGATGTTTCCTTTGAGGCCCCGCGAGACTTGCTAAGTCCAATTGCGCGTCCGTAAAGTGCCACACTCAATTCTGAAGTGACCCACTTTTGCACTCACCGCAGTATGAATGTATGTGTAAAAAAGAAAACTTCGAAAAACAAATAAATATATATATTTTTTTTTCTCACAGAGAATAGACGTAATTTTGCTTTTATTATAGCGAGAATTGAAAAATAATCGAATCACCGATTGAAGCGTTGAATTGAAAGATACACAGCTCTGTGATAAGAAAATCGCGACGCGTAGATAAAATTATTTTTGATTATTACAAGTAACATCATAAAGGAGCAAAAAGCGCCGATGCTCGCAGAGCCTTGCAAACGCCACCGCGCATCGTGTACACAGGTAGTTTGCCGAGTCGTCTATTTCAGACACGAGCAACGAGCATCCACTTTGTTCAGCTTTGGACAGTCACAAGGAAACAAAGTGTTCGACAGCGCATCGGTGGAAACTCGTTGCTAATGCAACGCGGTCGGTGAAATTTTGTGCCGATAGTTTCCGGATTCAAATTTGCAAAACAAACGTTTTAATCGTTCAAATTGTACATGCGACACAAACGCCAGCCGCTTCGCAAGTTGAAAAAGCTGTTTGTTTCTTGATTGAAAGCAGAAATATTGCGACTCAACAAGACAGAGTAATAAAAAAAAAAAAAAAAAACATTTTTCTACAATTATTTTGACGGAAACGATTGGCTTTGCCTATCACTTGTAACGACCGCAACTTGCATTTTCTTTTGCTCTCCCTTTCCCTCCCCCCTCCCCCGAAAAATCACATGGCAATGTTAGTACTAACTAATAAAGCGTCGTAGCGTGATTAACCATTGAAAACAAAAGATTTAGTGATATTATTATATCACGTGAGAAAACGTATCGAATTCTGTGTGCCTCGAACACTGAACGAAGGATAACACGCGGCATAATGTATATATATGTATATATATAGCTGCTGACGTGAGTATACAATAAGTGAGGTAGATCCTTGTATTTCTCGGTATCTGCCGGCTCAAACTACATGGTTATTGAGACAAAGAGAGAGAGAGAAAGAGAGAGAAAGAAACAAAGAGCTAGAGACAGAAAGATAGAAAGAGTATAAATTACAAAAGTATGTAGGAGAAAGTGAAAAACAAAAAAAAAAAAACAAAGAGAAAAGTCAAATCATCAAAATGGTTATACAAGGTACGACTTGAACGCTGCGTGAAAATTCAAAAAGCGAAACTACTTTTTATGTTTTTTACTTTCCTATGGAGGGGGAAAAAAGCTACGTATTTTGTTAGTGAACTTCACGTACGTAATTCCACTTTGTGCAACAGTAAGTTAGCACAGAAAGCTTTACTGGCAGCCTTTGCGATGAGATGTTTTTTTTTTTCTTTTTCTTTTTCTTTTTTTTTTTTTTTTGATTGCATTATCCGGGGAGAACGTGCCGCCAGGACTTTCGAGATATACGAAGAAACGAACGTGTCTTCGACACCGTGCAATAAATACGAGCAAATGTGTGTTTGCGATATCTGAAAAATCCGTTTTGCAACGAACGCAGAGCTCGACATTTTCATGTGTGTCTTATTTATATCTAAGTATTTTCTTCGTAGATTTTTTTTTTTTTTTTTTTTTTTTTTTGACGTTATATAACATCTCCTTATCTTTTTAAACAAAGATACAGCAAACTTTAACTCGAGAATTACTTCATCTTGAAAAGTCTTTATTCATTTTGTATGAACACAGGTATATATATATATTAGAACCATTATTATTATTTGGAAAGTTACCAGTGCACATTGTATGGACACAGAAGTATGTACGTATCTTGGATTAAGATAATCTAGTTAATAGATACAATTTTTTTCTTTTACGATAATAAAATAATATCTGCGCGCTCTTTTACGTGCACATTTTTTGTTGACTTAACATATTAACGTATGTCTCCGAATTTCTAGTCACTTTAATATATAAACAGTTTGTAATATTTAAATAGATATAACGTGTTGTAATTAATCTTAATTAATTAATTAATATCTTTCATCGGATTTATGCTAGAAAAAATTGAACTTAGAATTGAACTATCAGTCATAGTCTCTGAAGTCAAATTATTAGTCTACTCGATGAAGTTAAATCGCCGAAAAAAAAACAATAACGTGTTAATATTAATTCGTTAATTTCTATCGTGTGTGTCTCCCGTAAAATTACTGGAATGAATTGTCGAAGAAACAAAGCGGAATTTCTATGTATTAAAAAAAACTTCGCCACTGAAAAAGTTAAACAGACGTGACTACGACATCGTGGCACAGACGTGAACAGAATAAGACAGACTTGAATTAAAATGTGCTTGAAATTCACACATGGGCGGAAATCCCCCAGCAGGTAGAAGAGAAAGAAGACAATTTTCGGCGGGACAAATTTCGCACAAGCGACACGTTTAAATAGGATAAATTACGTTCCTGCACCTCGGAAGAAAAGTCAATCCGACGGACAAGAGAGTCTTCTGGATTATCACAGCCTCGTTTTGATAGGACGGCGAAGGTGTCGAGCGGCGACGTCTCCTCTTCAAAGGACGGACGCTTTTTGATCGTAGACCGTGTGTTAGCTCGCTACACCTTCGTGAAAAATCACCGCTTGACTAGAGAGCATCGTGAGAAGTACTGTTCACCTAATATTTTTTTTGTTTATCTAAGGCCTAAATTGCTAAGACGCAAGATCTCCGCTCTGCGACATATAATCAATCAACCAATCGCCGGTTGTTAATTAAACGCGCGAGCGTCGTCCGGATTGAGGACGTCGGATCGGGTTGTGTGATGTCCGAGAAGTCCTTGGTATCTACCTACGAACGCTCTGTGACGTCGGCTAGTACGGCTTGGAGGCGTCCTTGGACCGTTTCAGTTGGACCTTCAGCCGCTTCATGCCGATCTGGAAACCATGCATCGTTTGGATCGCCGCTTGTGCGCTCGACGCGTTGTCATATGACACGAAACCTGAAACAACACGACGTCGCAAGAATGCAAAATTACGCATTCCATTTGTTTCTCGCTTGTTTGTGTATACACCGCGTGCTATTTCAACTCGCGTCTTTTCCGTCGCGAATCGACTCACCGAAGCATTTGCTCATGTGCGTGTGCTTATCTATGAAAACTTTGGCGGATATGACGTTGCCGAAGGGCAAAAAGGTAGAGATGAGGTCCGAGTCGCTGAACTCTTGCGGCAGGTGATAGATGAAAAGATTGCAACCTTCGGGACCTTCGATCTGCTTGTCCGTATTGGTGAACTTCGTCTTCTGTGCCGCCGCGGCGGCCGCGGCCGCGGCCGCAGTGAATGCGGGGAATCCTGAAATACGAATGCACGTTTTCAGAGTGACGCTCGCGAGCGCCGCAACTTTCTACACAGCGACATAAATCAAATCTCGTCGAAGAAAATACATTTTTAACGAGTTTTATATAGTTGTATCTTATTGTTAGTAGCATAGTGAATGTTTTTCGAAACTTGACTTATGTCACATAGCGTGATAAACCGATTGGACTGTTCTACGCATTGACTCTTGGCGGATCCCAGCTTACAGAACTTAAATTTGATATTATCTTGTTTTCGATATAATCTATGTACAAAACTAAGTTGTACGATGATAAAATTATATTACAAATTATAACGCAATGTTAAAAAGCTTCCCACATTACTCGCTGTATAATATACATTTTTATATGTGCGTCTTATGCGCTAGATACGTGAGTATTTCAATAGGCACATGCAAACTTATTAGCTGTTTCTTTAAAGCGTTCATTTGGTTTATTTCCGCATTTCTGTGTGTTGCACATTTCGATATTTCCAACGTTGCAAAATTAACCAATTTTAATATCGTGTGTATGCATTATACAGTTAAGAAACTATTTACGAATGTTATTTAAAGTGCAATAAAAACGTTGATCTCCGCGATGACAAACCATATGAACGACACTGAGAAAAAAATATGTGGACGATTCACAGAAAATAATATAGTCAGACAGGTCTACTTTGTTACTCACTATGTAATTCTTTCTTTTCCACGGTCACCGTCGTCTTTCCAATGAGAGCTTTAATGCGCACAGTTCACTCATTAGAAAGTAGCACTTGTTCATGCGTAAAGGCAGTCCGGACACTGCGTTTCTCGCAATTCTCTGTATACATTGAAAGTGGCCGAGCCAGATATATATATAATAATTACCTGCATATTGCTGCAAACTGGAATAGGCGTTGCTCAGCGAGTCCTGAAGCCCGTTCAGCGGTGTCCCCGTCAGCGAGTTGAGCGTGAGCGATGTCACAGGACTAAGGCTGCCTCCGGTAGACCCTTGAAAAACGAAATATCACGACTATTATACTTTACGCCATTTTTAAGAATCAAATTTAACACCTTCCAATTAATTCCGACATGCTTTTCACATGCTGCGACATCGCCACGACGACGATCGCTTCGAATATTTGTTGTTACATAAAGGCAAAAAGCAAATTACTTGTACAAAACAACAAATTATATTTTAATAAGTAGTGTGACACACAAAAACAAAACCGATACTAAAAAAATTTAACGATGTTCTTATTTTTTGATAATTTTTTTGTTTTTTTTTACAATTCTACTTTTCTCTTCCATTCTACACACACATCGTCGCCGATTAAACTCTCATTATGGAAAATCGTGCACCAAGTTAATTGTGATAAGCGTTTGTGCAAGTATTGTATATCATCTGATACATCTCAGATACACACACACAATAATTCAGTCTTCGGTACGTATGTATGTACATATTGTTAAAACTTAGAGTGATACGATTATTAGAGAATGAAAGTACGTTCCTAAAAGCGCCAACCGGGTCTCGCCAATTAAATACGTTAATTCAGTGTCTGCGAAAGTTTTCACAACAATCTACCATGCAACACCAATCAGTTACTAATTGGCTTAACTGTTCACGTTCGTGAATAAAATACATACCTATATATACAATATATATATAACTATCGTCGCGATATTTCAATTAAAACGTAATCGAAAAATTAAATTTTATTATTTTCTGCAAAAATGTTCACACATAAAAAATGGCTCGAATTAGGAGAGACCCGTTTGATTAAGTAAATTTACAATCAGCAATATATAGTTATTGATCTTGCGTCACAAAATATATACAAGAAAAAACGGTAAAATAATATACAAGAAAGACGGAAAAAAGGATAAGGAAGATTATATACATTTTGCGATAAAATAAAATGAAGGATGCGAATCAGCCAAACTTGTCTCCCATGAATATCTTACCTGTATTTCCTGTTTTCCCCAGAAGGGCAGCTACGCACGAGAAAAAATAACACGCGTTAAAATTGCGACGTATAACATTTGTATATAAAAAAAAAAAGAAACCATAACGTATAAAATATGTTTGCAACATGCCAGTCATTGTGTGGCAAATATACTGTGTACGAAAATAATGGAATAATTCCGTCTGTAGCTTAAGGCCATTGCATGCAAATCTACATAATAGCATCAACGTGTTGCATAAGTATCTCGATTATAATTAAAACGCCATTGAAATTAAAATTACGTAGTGTAAATTTCTATACAATGACCTTCTGTGTGTTATTTGACTCTTATATTTTCGATAATCATATGCCAATTTGACATTCATCTCATTTAGCAAATTTATTATACGACGAAGCTCGGGCAAAATAAAAAATAAAAACGTTGATTTCACATCCAAGTATAATTAAATTATTAATTATTTAATTGAGATCGCGCATTAAAACGGCTGCTTTGATAGCTCGCTCTCGAGATAATCTTTTAGTATCCGGCGTACGATCGCACAAGGTGTATTTGGGTCCATCATGGAAATTGAAATATAGAAACGACGAGGAAGGGGGAAAGAGGGATAACACGCACGCATGCACACGCGCGCGCGAACTATTAAATAAGCGAAATAGGGAAATCAGACCGTCAACGGGATTAGGGCCCCTTTTGCATGATCAAAATTAATTTAGTAATTGTTAATACTGTACCAGGCAATGCGACACGTACATAGCGACATACCTGCTGTCGAATTCGCCAGGCCGCTTAATGCTGAAACACAGAACACGTTCGCGATATTAGTAAGCGGGATCACTAATATGTATATGTGCACACATGTAATATATATAAATATATTTACACAAAATGGAACCTTGACGGGATTTTCCCAGTGCCGATATTGTATTTTTAATTGCAACTGCGAAATTGCAGAGTCAACGATACGCGTTTATTTGTGTCAAAATAATGCGACGCGAATCAAGTTAGCGAGAACAAGTTGAAAACGTGCACAAAATATATTTCCACCAGTTTACATCACGTAACGCTACACGTAAATATCTTGCAACTCAGAAATAAGAAATAGTTAGAAATAAGAATAATTTAGAAATACTCCAATAGAAATTAATCCAGCAACTGGCTAGTAATCTTTTTTAAATATTAATTTATCGATACATGAACTTATATTACGATGTTTATAAATTTAATATAAAACGTTCCGTATACGGAAACCAATTTTTTAATGCAATTTTAAAGTTTCTCGTCTCATAATGCGTTGGATTGATTAATCGTTATAATTGTTTGAAGAACTCGTCCTTGTTCAAACAGCGCTCTATCGCGTAACTTGCGTGCGCGTACGAAGAACGCAATGTATGAAGCGACTCGCGCATACTTGACTTACATTTTCGTTTGCCTTTACATAAATCATGAAAGAAACGTCATATCGTGGACACGCGAGGTAATAAAGGTGTGTTAGCTTGTCTCGCTGATACGGACGAGAGGCAGTAAAAAGATAATTGCGCAATTAACTTAAAACATCTTAGCTCCGGACTTCGTACATTTACACGATTTGGCGTGCACACGTTACGTACAAAGAAGACACGGGGATTACTAAAAAGGTTTTAATGAATTTCCACGAGAAAATTCATTCCGCTACGTTAAATTGTGCATTTCACGACAAAACTATCAAGAGACAGAAAAGTTTATGAACGTAATAAATGACACTCTTTTTCCGGCCGACTCCTATATATACACATACACATATATAATATAACTGGACGCATCTCGTGACCCATCATGTTACAATTACAGTCTATTAATACACTTTACGAGGACGAACGTGCAGATACTTCGCATTATTATCGCCGCTGTAATCGCGACAATTCGGTCATGTACTCTACGAAAAAACGTGGACAGTTTACCAGTGCTTCAATAACGCATGCGATCATTAAAGTTCTCGCTCAAGCGGATTTATCGTCTACGATATGGCCAAAACCGTACGTGATGCACAAGCATGTAGGAGTTTTGTACAATTGACGAGAAAATGCGGTTAAAATCTCGAAGCGCTGAATAGCGTTCCGCTCTCGGGAACTTAATGCATGATAATATGTGAGCATTCTCTGAGATTATGCGTGACTCTCGGGAAACGTTCTCTACTCACTATTTGGCGACACCTGGAGATTGCCGTTTCCGCCGGTCATAGCTGCCAAGGTAACGAGGTTCTGCATGCTCATCGGCGACACTCCTGCGTTTGCTGCGCAACAATAACGCGGACGGACATTACACAGATATTGCAATGGTCTCGCTTATGAGCTAATAGTGATTTCTAAATAACATTATATTATTGCTGGTTGTGGCGGAAAAAATGAAAATTAAATCTAATTAAAAATGAAAACTAATACTAAATACCTACAGCACAGCTAAAAACTTTTCTTCTTGTTTTAATTAAAAAAAAATTAAAAACAAGAATGTTGATTTGCTTATATTTAATATATTTTGCTTTTATCAAGCACTTTAATTGCTAAATTTGACCAATATTAGAAAATATTAAAGTTAATATTTTATCTGACAAACTTTAAGTAAAATTCGCCGAAAGTAGGTAAAGCGTCGTTCTACGATTAGTTCGCACGTAGTGAACTCGTTGTGTGACACCGGAACACGTCATCGTGACCATACGTTCCGCAGCAACGAGCGGTAAACACGTATTTTAAAATCAAGTTAATGATAGACGCGATATATGACGACGTATCTTCTCTATTGTACCGACATCCTTCTTTAACGTAGAATTTTATTATTGCGGAGCAAAGCCGGTGCCCAGAACGTTTCGTTGTAACTTTCGAAACAGAACGCAATTGGAACAACACAAATTAGGGAAAAAATGTAAGCGCAAATAATTTATTCCAATACCGATATAGATACAGTGAAGGCACAAACATAATCGTAGAAGAAATTAATTTAAACTTATAACTGACGTGTTCACATTTGACGAAAAATATGATCTTATTTAATCGTGGAAATAAAATCTCTTATATTTCAGTAATTCGAGCAATTTAAAATTATAATGGCAATGTAATGTGTCGAGAAACGGAAATGTAATAGCGAAAATAAAAGTAACAAGCAATTGACACTGACCATACTCACCAGCGGTGTTGCTAAGGGATGCGAGGGTAGCCAGACTTTGCAGATTCGCAGGGTTGATCTCCGCCGGACTGGGAACGGCGGGAGGTGCCGCGTGCGCGGGTGTCGCCGCGCCAAGGCCAAGGTGTTGTTGCAGCAGCAACTGATGCTGCACGTTCGACAGTGCGTTTGCCGCCCCTGCGTTTGCGGCGACAGGGGTAGCCGCGCTCGTTGTCGCCTGTAACTGCTGCAACAGCTGCAACGATGCAGGCGCGAGGGTATGCGCGTCGTTCTGCAAGCAACCGCGATTTTCATCATTTGATTATACGATCGTTCTTATCACATCTCTTCCTTGCAGCACGTCAATTTCAAAATTTTTTTGTCAATCGAGAACGGCTCAATTTTACGCATTTAAGTTATAAACACATAAATAACATTAAATATTTCAAATACTGTTTATTTTAATAATTGTCAAAGAGATATATCCTTGGGGTTTTAAATACAAACATTTGTAAATGTTTGCAAATTTTTTTCTTCCGCATCTAGAATTTTAAACACGTTCTCAAGATTTCCACGCGCGCTTTTTCATTAAAATTTTCCGTAAAAAGAGATTGATTGCAAATTCGCCAGAGAATACGCTCTCGTGTAGTTTCATAAACCTATAAACCTCTCATGAAACGTTCAGCATCAGAAACAAAAGCCTCAGTAGCCGCATCGAACGCGTTTGCATTACGTTTGACGAACGCGGATCACAGTCTTCGAGAAAGTCTCATAGTTGCCGGTTTTTTTGTATACATTTTGCATAACAAAATTGAGGTTACCGTGCAGAGAGTCTCAAAGGCTAGATAATGCATAAGAGTGTATATGTAAGACACTCAAGCGATCGAGCCATGAAAACCGTATTCTCGTTCTCGATGCAAATGGAATCTTTGATACGGGCCAAAGAGCCTTCATTGTAAAATATTAAGCACACTTACGGCCAGGTAATGCGGCGCGATGTTGACTCCCGCGATGTTCCAGAGATTCGACTGCAGTTGCTGCATTCTCTTCTGGTCTTTCTCTTTTTGCGTGTCGGCGAATTTTACGACTAATGGCGACGAACAACCCTGAAAATTACACGATTTTGTAAAATTGCGATAAAAAAGTCAAAACATTATCGATCATAATTCGATAATATCCCAAAATGTGCTTGTCAATATTTTTCAAGTTCTACCGACAGCGTGTTTTTCTCTCTGTCAACAGAAAATTTGGAAAAACAAGTTTCTCCGCCGCGCAATTTGACATACTTTTAATTACGATCTTCCACGACACTTCGCTCTGAAGCGTTTACGCATCTGAATCTCACGTTCCTCTTTCCTCGATTCATTATTGGTTCAAGTCCAAGTTCAACATTGGCGTGAGAACAGATTCGTTGGCGATCGGGAGCGTTACGTTCGGAGGAAAGAGATATTTCTCGTTTTGAAAGGGTAACGCGAATCACGAGAGGTCGATGCACTGCGCGTACAACGCACGGGTGAGACGCAATCGCGGACGCGAAATCGACGTACCGGTTGTGTCGGTACAAGCGACGAACGAGCAAGGTTCGAGGAACCTGCAGCCGGAAATATTCGTGATATTAAAGTGGAATTGCCTTCGTGCCCGCATGCCTTGGCAACGGCTCGCTTTTACCTTTTCGAAATAGTACAGTTACATAGGCGTATCGTCGCCAAAACGAGGAAGTCATTCCGCAGAAACAGCCAGCTGTGTTTCGCGAGAGCTGTTGAATATTTAAGTGCGTGACATATCACTGACATAAAACTGCAACAATGGCTAATACATAAAAACACGAAAACATAAAAAAGTTTATGAGGTATATTAGATGCAATAAATAATTAATGTCAACATTTTTCTTGCTAGAAGAATTTTTGTGTGTGATTACAGAAGAATGACGCGATTGTTTTGATATTACTGATATAAAACTAGAATGGCTAATATATATTGTAATCATTTAAAAATAAAAAAAAAATTTTATTTACAGAGTGTTAGATATTAACACTTCTCTCGCTGAAAAAATCTCTTACGTGAGATTAAAAAGAACGATTTTTAAGCTTCTTTAAATATTTAGTCAATATTAACATTTCGCTATTTTCGTATGCTAAGATCCGACGCTAACGTTTACCTGTCTATACCTATTCTAGTATTTGCGGAAGCTAGGAAGTCGAGGAGCGCGTCGTGAATGATCAAAGGGGGGAGACGGAAAAGTCCTGACGAGCTTCGAATTGCCAAGGTGTCGGACCAGGAGTTCAACCGTTTACTTGCTCGGTTTTAGTTACCCCGAGAGTTAAATCGGTATATTACCGAGGTGACTAGCCGGGTTGTAAATGCACACGGATGTTTCGTCGAGTGACAGTGGCATCGAGCCAATACATCCGACGGCACAGTTGAATCGCTACGAAAAAGAAATGAACCGGGAAAATCACGCTGTCGTTCAGTTTTGACTTCTTAATCATATAAAAAAAAAAAAAAAAAAAAAAACGTAGAGAGAGAATTGTTGCTCGCAACTCACCTCCATTGTCTGGGAATGATGCAGAGCTTTGATAGCGTTGATGGCGTACTGCTTACTAGCGAAAGTAACGAAGGCACAGGCTTTACTTTTCCCGGTGCTGTCCCTCAGCACCGAACATTCCTCGATCATCCCGTAAGCGCTAAACATGTTCCGAACGTCGTTCTCCGTGAACTTTTTCGACAGCATACCGACAAACAGCTTGCGCTCTGTAACAATTGCAGAAACATAGACTTTTCTCAGTGACTTCCAAGTATTGCGTCACGTTATTTTCTACGACACGCATTTTTGCGTTCGTAACGCGCGCGATGATAGTGACGGTGTGTTGCTATTACTATTGACGATAGTAATAGCAACGTATAGCGATCGCCTCAAAGATAACGCGCAATTATTCATCCTCATGTGTGACTGCACAATTAGTCAGAGATACGCCTGACTAATCGTACGATCGAACGACTAACGTGGCTACATCCAACTGTCGTTAGCAAGGACACGTAATAATACACTCTACGTGGAAACTGCGCGATGAGTTAAGCAAGCACATTGCTCATTCTTATCGCGCTTCTTACAAACGAGCAGACGTGCTTCGAGATTTAGTTTCATTTTCTCCTAAATACAATGTGATCTTTTTTCAATTAGCTTCTTGAATTTACGACGACGGCAAAAAAAAGTTTATCGGTTAAACCGCAAATAACGTGGAACTTTCGAGCGCTGCTTTAAAGTTTTTTAATTAAATTAAATTGAAGTGATTTATTTAAAATATTTTAAAACTGATCGCTTTGTCTCTCATAAGAACCTGTATTGTGTCCGCAAGACTTTATGCAATATTTTCACACGACTCAAGCTTCGCGATATCAATCATCGTCAGTGTGACATATTCCACGGCAAGGAACACGACTGATGTTTCGCGGTCGAAAGGTTAACGCAATTGCCATCTAATGTTCCTCGAGTATCAATTAATCGGAGAACCCGGGTGTTGTTCTTACGGGCACGACGTAACGTTGTTAAACTTTGACTCTCAACGTCGTCGAGACGAGGTCGCGAGTGACATCACAATTTCCCACCTCGTCCCATCGTTTAATAAGCGTTTACGGATAATGCGAACGGTGGTCAGCCATGGACCATTTGACGACGGCGTCGACCACCCCGGAGGAAGCGACCCCCGGGTCAATATTTGTTTAGGACTCGGGGAGGAAAGCTCCCGACCAGAGAAAAGCCGCTTATGTAAATTCGGCGTCGCGGGAGATATAGGCTAGTGAAAATACTCGGATGTATTTCTCGAGTCTGCTCACGTGTCTCTCTCTCTCTCTCTCTCTCTCTCTTGTCCCTGTGTTGCGACGAATCTTCTCGTGTTAACGTAGTAGAGAATTTGTACAATTGCGAAAAATTACACTCACGTTGTTCTTGATGCAAATTTAAAATTACATCAAACTCTTCCCGTTTATTAGAAGGTTCAATTGCCTCGAAAAATACATAAGAATGGATAAAGTTGTATGCTTCATAAAAATACTATCATTTCACCAAACAAATAAATAAGTCACTAAAGCATTTTAAATAAATATATAATATCTAGTAATATTTAATTTTTTTTTTCTACGACTCCATGTTGAATATTTGTGCGATTCCAACGAGTTCGCGCGATTCGCGCATCGCACTAATTAATATATTCCGAAACATTATATAATAATACAACTATTAATACGATGCTTCGTAAATTCTGATCGTCAACAAGAGAGCGCCGGAGAGCTAAACAGGATGAGCGTTAATGTGAAAATTGTGCTCGCTGTCAAATATTGCAATCCAATTCGTGCGATATCAAAGGAACACGATGCGTTTCCCGAACCACGTGTGTGCAGCCATACTAACGCGAATTGAAATCGAGCATACGTCGATTTATAGTGCGCGCAATGTATCCATAGAAGTTGATATCGAATTCGCGCGATGCGATTGCGTATATGATCGTGTTTCCGGAAAGCATCAATAGGCTTTATGTGCAAATAATTACGGCTCAGATGCCGACAAATAATACCGTGATTGTGTTTTGCGCGGTGCTCGCTTTTAGAATAAAATAGATAGTGGGAGACTGATTAATAATGAACTACACGCGCGATTTCGTAATGTAACGTCGAAATGATAATATTTGGGGATGTACAATTGTCATGAAAAAGTAATTTATATATAACCACATGTATTGTTGTATTACTTGTTCCTTTGTTTAAAGTTAATGGTTAGAAATCGCAATTATTTTTACATCAATCTAATATAAAGCTCGACATATGTATTTTTTGTTTTTCCGACTGCTTCGATATTATTTTGTGCCAGTGACATCAATTTTCAAGCAATCGTGAAACGTAAAATCTCTCTAAAAATTTGCCTTCTGCAAGCTCGAACCGACCAAATGAAAACTTCCTGTGACAACGATGTAACCTCCTTTGCGCTCGCAACCCTTTGCGTTTAACGAGTCGTATTCGAGGGCGTATGACCGGAGCGCGTTCGGGGAAAAATACCGAAAAAGCAGCAGAGGCTCGGGGGATCAAGGGAAGTTCACTCGGTGAGTTGATCCGCACGGCGGAAAAGAGGGCGGAAAGGACGGAAAAAAGCGCCGGATATATTGGCCCGGACAAACTCGTCCGCAGTTAACGATTTAATTAATTTCGCGGCCCCCCAAGCGAGAGCGGATACCCGCGGTCGTCGCCGACGGATCGGATTTTCCGCGGAAATCGAATGAAAATTTTAAGCGACGGCCTTCCCTCTTCTCTCTCTCCGCAAGAGGATAATACGGTGTAAAAAGGCAAGCCGCCCGTTTGAGGGCGTAAGACAAATTCTCCCCCTGTGCTCTGGCTTTCCGCGCGCCGCGTTCCGGCGAAACTGCGGCCTTCGCGGAATGTTTATTAAATACCGAAGGTGCTGGTTTGTGCGCTCGCCTCTTCCTTCTCCGTGCGGGCCGAAATTTTCCGTCCGTTTCGAACCGGGCGAAGACCGGGCATTATCCGCGCCCTAGCGTGTATCGTGGATCGATCAGGGGTGGATTCGCGGTCGGTCAGGAAATAAGAAGGGCGGTTCGTGAGAGCCGTCTTCGGGGTATCGTCGATTAAATTCACATACGAAGGGTGCTACGTGTAGATCGACGAGGAAATCGAATTATCGGTTGAGTGGATTGAGGGCGAGAAAATTCGGTGAAGTAAACAGGAGAGACCGCAGGAAAAAGAATACACAAGATATTTGCCCCGGGTCGACTAAAATCAAGATGAAGAAATAAAGATACTCTCTCTTTCTTTCATTTATAAATTAAAAATTCCACATGTCGCATTATTAATTATTGATCATTATAAACTGAATCTTTAAAAATCCTTTTTCAAAAAAAAAAAAAAAAAAAAACGATATAAAAATAATTTAAAAAATTCATTTTTGTTATATACATTTTCTAGATTGAAAAATTATTTTGCAATTTAAAAAATAACCACAATATTCAATTTGACAAAGCTCTGAATAAATAATATATTAGGAAGCAATTTATAATAATCAATCCTGAAAATAGCAGCGTTTGAAGAGTTCAGTTAATTATTCATAACATTGATACTAGATAATCTCTCTTTGAGCCGTGTCACGACTTGTAGAACGATATCGATTGTCTTATTGTAATTGTATATTTAGACGCCTGGCTATTAACGTTGAAATAAAACGAGAGCGCGATACAGAGACGCTGCTGGGCTCGCTGTAACTGCATTTGTAATGTAATTCACGTGCAAACTAGATACGCCGCGGCATCGGATCGTACGGAGTCGGATATGAGATGCAGATCGCGCCTGCCGGAATGTTTGCATCGCACCGAATATTCCGTTAGAACGTCTGCGGCACGTCGCGTCATCGCGGGATACGTGCATCAAAGTATCGCGAATACTCTATCGATCGAGAGCTTTGCGAGGCCGATACAAATAACGAACACAAAAAGTGCCGTAAATTGCGAGTAAAATGACACGCAAAGACTGTTTGCAAGTTCTTCAAAATTTACAAACACGTTTAACATTTTTAATTTAAAACAATTTAATTGATATACATAAATTTATGTGTACTTGTTAGTTTTATTTCCATAGTGAAGTTGAAAGTAATTAGCAGGGTTTTGTTTTGTTTGCGCAACACAGAATTAACAATCGGGATTTGGCTTAATCTCGTGTGTGGGGAAAACTAATTTTCGGTCACGTGAGATTAGCCGGTGTTAATGATAATTTGCACTTTCCTCGCATTCACAGAGAAGCGTTTATTCGATACAAACAGGTTGTCTGGCTTCCGCAAACGAAACGCTCGTGGCCACGTGGTGGCCAATGTGGTCGCTTCTGCTCTCGATTCCGATCTCCTTTTGCATTTCGCGAAGCCATTTACAACTTCTCTTTCGAAATTATTCTAATTCTAAGTAGACATATTAATATTGATCAAATAAAAAAACACTCGAAAAAGCAATTCAAAAGTCCTGAAAAAGTATGATTATCGGAAATATCTTTAAAAAGTCTTTTTACTATCTCGATTGATCGATCTAGATTCGAAAAGTTTTCCCGCAAGTTTGCGCGAATATCCGCGAAGCGTATCTTCCGAAAACTAGTATTTATGGTAATTTTTACGGTGATCTAAAAGAGTTTGCGAAACGTAAGGTCTAATTAAAAATACTTCTTGAGCCGCGTAATCGTCTCTCTCTTTCTCTCGTTCTCTCTATGAATACTGATTATTAATAATCATTAAAACTGGCGCTTTGCCACCCGGTTACTAAGGAGCATTGGATTTGTATTATTGCTGGTTCTGTATGCAGCCGCATGCAAGCTTCGCCAGGAATATTCTTGCCCTCTTAACGCTCCGGCTTTTAGGCCACATACACATTTCACCAACGGAAACGGAGAAACGAGCGTTAATTCAATTGTCACGTTTACTCGACGCCGGGCGCATTCCTTTTCCTACACAAAAGGATCCGAGCGATTATTTCTAAAAAAATATCCACGATATTTACGAAACTTGATGATAAAAAGTATAATTTAAGTATAATTTAATAAATTTAAATCGTTTCAGGAGATATTTTTTCGGATTGTTAAAACGTTCAAATATTTAATTCTTTTTGACTTAATTTTAACTTAGTGAAACTTATATTTATTATTACAAATGAAACATTTACGGAGAAAAAATACTACACGATGTGCTCGTTTGAAAATAAATTCTTAAATTAAGAATCGAAAGAAATTCTCGCTCGCGATTCGGAGAGCCAATCTGGCAGCCGATGCACCGACAGGTGATGTCCACCTTTACGCTCGGTCGCAATTACGCGTTCATTAGTATGTCGTCGGCAAAACTCTTAGGAAGTGACGTCAGCGGCAGGTAATAGCGATTATAGACAGTTCGGAATTCCGAGACACTTTGACGGTTGCAATAACGAGACGATAAATAAACTCGCGTTACGAGTACACAAAGAGGACAAAAGTATTGTTCTCTTTGTTTTATGGACCGACGCTGTTGCGAAGTCGCGCAACGCCGCGCAGACTTATGATTCAACGGAAATATAAACCAATCCTGTTGCAGTGATTATGCGGACAGTGACAAACGAGCCGGTTAGACGAGGCACCTGCGAACGAGGCTACGAACTATGCATAGCACGGAGTCTGCGTTCTCGTTCTCGTTTAAATTATTCGCCCGGAAAGCAAGCGTATTATTTTTCATTTCGGCCGTGCGTGACGCGACTGCACGCGGCGGTTCACCAAAGTGCGCATCCTATTCCGCGGCGCATTTAATCCTATATCGCGCTCAATCTTAATTGCGCGCGTTTTCGGCTGCTCATCTCGAAAATAACTCCGCAATTTGTCGAAGTTTATGCAAATTATACGAGATGCTTATTTCGAGAATCTAGTGAAATATATGGATTTTCCGTAATGTACATTTGCGGACTTAAAGGGGAAGTGAGAAATGTTCGCGCCGAGAAATTCATGTAAGCGAAACTGATCTCCCGAGGATGAACGTTTCGCAGAACCTTCAGGCTAGAAGGAACTCGGAATCCCCTCTGAATCCCCACGCTGGCATACATTTCGTGGAAACCCTTGTCACCCCCGTGACCACCAAATATCTTCCTCACGATCGCACGACCGCCGAGAACAAATGACGCCATAAATCGTGGTTCGCGCGACTGCGAGAGCGCCAGGCATCGCCGTCGTTAAGGACGCGCGCGAAGGATACGAATGATACCTCATACACGTCCGAATGGTGGATGAAGCCAACAGTGTCGAATTTATACCCGGTAGACTGCGAGGACCACGAGGCTACATTAATTGGACATTTGTATGGGATCCGGTGTCTCGCGTTGCTTCCGGCTGATTGCCGCAGCTATGACCGTCGTGCGTTATCCTTGTCCCATTCTTGTCTCCCGCGCGCGATCTTTCACCGGAAGAGAATTTCCTCTCTTGAATTTTTTTTCTTATCTTCTTTCCCAGAAACACCGTTTATTTTCGTCAAATAAGGAAAACTCTACTCTTTGACTTTTTATGTATTTTGAAAACAATCTCTGTATGTTTGTCTTACAATTATAATTACATACTAATAATTATATTTTAATTTAGAATGCTTTTTGACTACTGAATAACAAAATTATTAAAAAATATGTAAATTTTATAAAGTTAAAATTATTAAGCGATATTTCATAATACCGCGTGACTATAGCACTGTTTCTCTTTCAGAATACTTTTGCTCCTAAAAATCGTCAGCATATTTGCCTATTCCTTTATATCCGACGGAACCACGAAACGTTCTTTGCATACGAAATCGACTACTTTCAAGGGACTCGACAAAGACGACTTTTCGGATACTAAAATAATTTCTTGTGGCCTACATCGAACTTTCTTTTGCCCTCGCATTTCTTTATGTAAAAGTTGTAACATACAGAAGTAGTATATTATACTTTAGTTCAATGCGAATACAAGTTTTTCTATCGAAATAAACATTTTCTCTGGACTTCTAAATATCAGTACGCAAAGTTTCTGTTTGTTGCGCATTTAAAAGAAGAAAATGTAAATTAAATATAAACGTGACAAAATCTTTGTAAAATTTCTTTTCTTGAAAAACACAAAGAGAAAACAAATAAAAGTTTCTCGCACAAACTTAATTTACTTGCAAACTTAATCGTCGAACTCGTGAAGGTAACTAGTTTCTATAAACTATTCTGCATTTATGTTGACAACAATCTGACGATCGGATCTTTTTTATCAACTCACAACAGATTGACAATATAAATAGAAAAAAACATTCAAAAAAAGCCGCACAAGTTTTTAAAGAGACTGGTACTACTACAACTTCAATATTCTAGAGAGGATTTGTATAATGATTAATATTTATATTATGTCGCGTTACTCGATCTTTATGCAAATCATTGGACTGTAAAAAAACAGTCACACATCGACGTTTAAAAATTTCAAAATAAGGAAAATGTGCATACTAATTTGTTCGTTTGAATTCTCCCAATGACTTTTAACAAAAAAAGTCCGATCGTTTTATGTATCTAACAAATTTACATGCACACGATGAACTTGAACGCTTGCTCTTATCGCATACACGTTAAAAAATCCGCGTGTAATAAGATATTCTTCAGAGCCTAATCACCTTCGTACAACTTTCAATTTAAAAAAAAGTGCGCATTTTTTTATATTCGAAATCTTCGTTCTTCATTTTCATGCTGTGTGCTTGTAACACGAAACTGTCAGCCAAGCTCGAGTGCTTCAATTGCCCGGTAATCATCGGTAGCCCAGATAATCACATAATTACTCAGCACGTTTAACCACAATCGTTCTCGAATCGCTGCGATAGATGCATCGACGTGTTGCTGAGTGTTCGCAAGATGTTCCAAAATTCACAAACATGTCAAAAGCTTTTTTGTTTTTAGTTTATCTTCAATTTTCAAAGAAATACTCGTGACGAGAAGAAAAATATTATGTATACATACATATGTGTGTATAAGATATCTCAGTATTAACTAAACATACTTTAAATCACACATATTTATTACAATGCATGATACCTGTTTGATTATGCTACTTAAAATTAAGTGTCCATCATCAGAACTAATCATCTAACAATAAATAAGAGATTGCATCATTTTTTAAGATCTTTATCACTTGTTACGAAGTATCGATAATAAGTATCCCGGCTTTTTTGTTCGTCATGAGGAAAATTTATAGAATCCGAACGTTATGCAACTATATTCATTGCGACTTTGACCGCCACATCGATGATCCACATGGCTTGTATAATAAATCATCATCTTATTTCCTCAAATATGTTTTTATCTGCATTAATAGTCATCAGTACAAGTTACTGAAAAGACTGATTGCGTGTGATTATTTAAAACTAAGTATCGAAGATACGTGACTTTTACATACATTTGCTTTCCAAAACAAAAATCAAATTACAGATAATTAAGAACATTGTATATTTAATAAGTTGCAACGTAAGAACAAACGAATAAACGCTCTTCCCACGGTGGCAATTAATTAACTGTGGAAGTGGCGCGATATTGTGCGCACGGTATGCAAGTGGCGCGATATTGCGCGCTTCTATATAATCGCGGCGTAAGTTCTTACATAAAGTCGGAATGTAATGCGTCGCAACGACACATAGGTGCAACGTATAAATTCATAGCGCGCGCGGAGGCTAATATTCCTCGCGCAGGCGAGCAAAACGCGCACGCGGCGCAAATGAGCGCGTTGAAAATAAGTCGCGTAAAGTTGCTTTCGCAACGACGATGAGACGGACAACGAGGTGTAACACCTATATTATACAGTCACGAGATAACAACGCTGCGACAGTATGATACAACGACGCATTTATATGTAAAACTTCGTACAGAAATAAACAAATATTACCATCCGTGTAATATTATATGTCGCATATCGTGTGTATCATAGAGGCAATAAATGTCGCGCTATTAAATTAACAATAATTAAAATTTTAATTAAAATATTTAAAATTGTTCATTAAAAGAACATTAAACTGGTATAACTCCAGAAAATATAAAAATGATTAAAAATACATTTGCGGACAATTATTTTCACTTATATTTTATTTCTGAAAGAAATTATACTTTATAAAAAGGCTCTAAGTTTAACGAGGCATTTTGTATTTTGTATTTTTTTGTATTTTAGTTTGGTGTTACTTTATAAATTTCATCATATTCAATTGTTTTGTTATTTATAATAAAAGAAAAATCGGAGATTCCGTTTGAGTTTCTAAGACTAAACGTCTCCGTGTTCTTAAGGCTAAACGCGATGTCGGTGCTTGTCGAGCAGTAAGTGGGTTGACTTACAGGTAGTCTCTGTACTCATGCAGGTACAACAGTGCGCAACGGGCGTGCGGCTATTTCGTCGTACGGTATCGTCGCGCGAACACGTCTAGGCAAAACGAGCGGAGAGTCTAGCCGGGAGAATATAATCGCAATCCCGTCTTGCGCAACCGGATGGCCGCCGGTTTTGCACGAAACCACCGTTTGTCCGTAAAAGAGGCGAGAGAAAAGCTCGTCGTCTCTCGAGTCGACCTCTCCGATTCGGTGCGACTCGAACAGCTCTCGTCGATATATCGTCGGGATATCCTCAAGTGAAATCTTCGGCGAGGGAAAACGTTCTCTCTCCAGATACGATCTGAAGTTCTTCGCGGTACACTACATATACGAAGGCTGCCGCCGCCATTATCGATTTTATCTCAATGTTAGTTGACTCCGTCAACCGGAGCTATTTCGATACTTTCTTTTAGTTTTTCGCGAGTCTGTGTCAAATTGTAAATGAATTTGATCGGACTCGGTCAAAACAAATTGCCACACGTTTGCGTGATTTTGTTCCGAGCCATTAGTTTTTTTTTTTTTGTTTTTTTGTTTTTCAATATTCTATTACAACAGTTAACACAATTCACAAGAATCAGAGTTACAGTATTGCGACAATAGTTTTAATCGCGAGTCTCGGGTATTTTTGCAAAGATTTGTCGTAAAATTTCTTTTACAATAATATGATAATATCTGTAACCGTAACTGCTACGACTATCAATTTCATTTGCGACGACTAAAATTACTTCGGAATATCGTTTACACACTGTGGCCGTATTTCGCTCGCTGCGATCATTAAAACTCGACATATACCTTTGAAAGATATGATTTTGCCGTGACTTCAAATATGTCTCTCGGTACATTGCACAGGTAGTTATGGAAAAACGTCGCAAGTTTCTTGAATATATTTCTCCGCGCTTTGAATCGTCCCCGACTCTTAAATATTTTCTACCTATATTTGTTGCTTCGCCAAGAGAGGAAGGTTTTATGCTAAAGAAGAATTTTCATATGCAATATATATTTTTGTGCAATATACTTCGCGACTTGTACAGAAAAATCTCTTATTCGTAATTATTACTCGGAATATTTCTCGAACTTTGTAAGTTCGATCTCTCTGTATAAAATATATTAACAATAGTAATAAATAAATATTAAAATATCAATGAGTCATCTAAACGATAAAATTAATTAAAAACTTTATTAAAGATTAAATTAAGAAATTTTTTAATTTATTCAAAAGAAATTTAAAAATCAAATATCGAGGAAGATATTAAACATAAGAGATTTTCCTGTGTTGAGAAATAATTTGTAAGTATTTTGCAACTTGCTGCACTTGTCTACGTTTCGCGTGTCGCGTTACGCAAGTACCCGCAAGTTGCGAATGACAAACAAATGTTCAAGGATATGAGGAGACTGCAGTCTCGTGCTTCTCGCGCGCGCCGAATGCAATTCGCCGCGAATTCTGGAATCGCCGAGCGCGAAAAAGGATTCGCGCGTTACAACGGCTCTCGCGCAGACAGACTGGAATGATTGCTCTCCGTGAAACAACGATTCGTGATCATTACGCTCGACTATTTTCGGAACGCATAATCCCACACAACAACGTGTAAACTAACTGGATTTCAGAATCTAGATCATCATTATACAAGAAGCATCCGAGAAACTCTCGCTGTGTTAAAATCTCGAACAACGCTTTTAAATGTATTTTTATTTATTATTATTCAAAAGTTATGAATATCTGTAACTTAACAAATAATTATCGAATCTCGAACAGTTCAGCTACCTTTTCATGTATTTTTCTTTTCTCAACTGAAAAAAAATACTTCGAATAGCGATTAATTCGCGTAATGTTCGGCGTAACTGGTATTTAGTGTAATGCACCGTACACCACGGTCTCGCGAATGTGCAGCTTGGAATAAACGATGTATAGAACGCGCATCCCGGAATTTCACACCGACCTGAACAAGGAGGACGCGAGGAAAAGCGATGCGTTCTGACGTTTCTTTCAAGGTTGGCGTCATCACGCCAGTCCCGAGATTGCTTCTATCGACCGACGTTATGCGGCCAGAAGGATTGCTTGCATAACGAAGACATTGCAAATAACGCGCGCAAGAGATACACCGACGTTTTCGACGAGAAAATTGTTTTCTTTTACATGTGAGCGTAATTAACGGAACGATTGATTCAACCTTCACCTGTTTTCTAAATCGCGTGTTACCGTGATTACGTTGGGCAGTAATACATTCGCGACCGACTGATAGCTAGAGAACAGTACTGTTGCAACTCGCTTGCAATTCGTGCGTTACGAGCGAGCGAGTGGCGGCGCGTTCACGCGACCGTGATCATGAAATGGTAGGTCGAAAGGCCGGATATTTAGTATTAGGTCGATTAAATGGACACAAAAAGTGTTCAATGTAAAATAGCGAAAATAACTGAACCATAAATTCTTTATGAAAAAAATTTTTAAAGTTGATTAAACAAAGTATGTAATATTACATATATAATATATATAATTATGTATTGAATAATTATATATAATATATAATATATTTAAATTGATAAAAAAAACAACTGCTTGCAAAAATAAAAATTCTCACACTTAAATGTCTTACAGTTGACAGCTAAAACTGTGTGATTTTTTATTTGCATATAACCAACTTGCAATCATTTACTCATGAAATGCATCAGGAGATATATAGACGATAATCGTTGCGTAATTTAGATTGGAGTGCATACATCAGAGAGAACGTAAATAAAGATCGGCTCACGTCACGGTCGACTTAAACGCGAGTTCATTAACTGTTATCGCTGCTAGACCGCAATTTCTATATTTAGCACGCTTTTATCGATGATGACCCATTTAAGGATAACAAATATACTGTTCCCTGCGAGTACACCGTGATATAAATGTCCTGTCGCAAGTGTGGTGTGTACTATCAGATATTTTTACGTACGAAAATAGACGAAGCGCTCGAGATAGATTGAGTGTAATTTTCAAACACGAGATGTAAGGTTGAAGAGCGCGTGATTTTTCATAAATATTTTTTACATATTTTTAATCGTCCTAAATCCGAAAATTGCACAAAATAGATTTTTGTATTATATTCAGTGGTATTTGTTAAAATATTTGAAATTTTAAGTAAAAGTATAAATTGTGATATCTTCATTCTAATCGTAAAATTGTAGGTATCGCTAACAATGTAAAAAACAAAAACGTAACGTCATTCGATTAAATTTCGCGCGTCATTACGACAATCTTCGACTAAACTCGACTTGTGTCATGGCCTTCATTTTCTACCAGCGCGGTCGTTTCTCTTTCTCTCTTCTCTTTCTTTCTTTCGCGCGTAATAACGGTCTCCATTGATAAATTTCTGCAGACCGTAATGACCGATCACGAAAACAAGCATTACGTACAAACGCCATTCGGAACCTTTTTTTTTCTTCCTCTTCTTCGTTACAACTGTTGGCGCCTTTTATCGCGATTTTCGTTTGCACATGCGTTATTGATCCTCGTTGAAACAAACTAATGAAAACCTCTTTCCCATAAAGCGCGGATTGACGGATTTACATCGTGGATTTACATCAGTGCAGCGCGTATATTATAGGCGGCTTTTCGTTGATACTTTTTCTTTAGATTAAAGAATACTAGTAGACGAACTTCTCCATTTATTTTCTTGATAAAAAATATATTTTATTATATAACTAATTTGCAAATTTCAATTATCCTTATAATATGAATTCTCAAATAATTGATCGCAATTTGTTCGGTATAAATCGAACAGGAAATAATCTGTTAATTGGCAAAAAGAGACAAAATCAGTGAGATAGATAACGCAAAATGAGTTATTGTGCGAGCGACAAAATGACCACACTCTAAATATAGTAAAGCAGATAGAAATTAGAATCGCTATTTACGGCGACATGGGATAACGAAAAAGCGTGTTGCGGAGCGCTCTATTTTTTTAACGATTTAGTCGAGTTTGTCAGGCGGGAACTCGCTGAGCGTAACGAATTACGTGATTTTTCAGGGACGGCGCACAACCGAGCGATACACGAGTGAAAGCGGAACACACACATGCATGCGAATCAATGCGCAAAGAAGTGTCACAAGTGAAACCCTTCGAGCGATCGGGATCATTGCCTCGACATATTCGTACAACGATCCAAATCGATCGATCGATACGCGATATCTCTCTGCGTGATGCGCGTGTTGTGTTCTTAATTATAAAAACCCTTTGGTCGTATTATTTAATTATTAAAATTAAACTCATGATTCAGAATGGTTTTTTATTAAGTTAAACGAGACTATTCTTTCTTTCTCTACATTTTTTTTACCAACATATCGCATCCAAAAAATAAAAGACAAAAAGATGTTTGTCGCACGCGAGCCAAGTAACGCGGAGGCTCGTTGCGGGGCCAACGACCATTTCTCGATCAGACAAGACTAGGTCGCACGTAAATCGGAGGAAATGCCTTCTTCCTGTCATCGCCAATTCATTTTTCTGCGGAACGCGACGAATTTTGCGAAGTAGATTGCCACGACTTTAGGATATCGATCACGGGCGGTCAACATGTTATTCTTGTAGATTTTTTTATATAGCTTTTTTTTTAACTTAACGATCGAAATTTACTTTACATTAGATTTTATATAAGAAATGTATTTTAGCTTCGCGTGTGTAGGTCCCTACTGATGTTTGCAAATGTAGTTTGCCAGTGAAAAAACCGGCAGAGATCGAAAGTGCGCCGAACCCCGTAAAGGGCATTGTACCTCGAGCAGTTACGATTAAGTGTCGGGTGAGAAACTCGTTTCTCGCTGCTGTGGTCCACTGACACACTGACATGACGTCGTCTCGGTACCGCGCGAAACCTTAACTTTCCTGAGTAAACTTTCGTGAAGTTGCGCTTTTTTCGAGAGAGAAACGCTTGAGAAGGTATTTCGCGGAATAGAAAACGACGTCTCTCGGTGCCTCTGTAAGGGAGAACACGATGCGAAACGAAATGATGTTTCGCTTACCGCGCACGACGAAAATTTAATTTTTTAACATCACTAAAGGAAGTATGCTGTTGCATATTATGCCCCGGAAAAATATTATGAGCGACGTGATGTAACTTCTTCTAGAAATAAATTTCACGGACCGACGTATGTTTGCCCCGAACATCGGTCAGATATGCGGGAAACTTACTTATGTTTATTAATACATGAGATAAATAAAAATATGCATATGTGTCAACTGCAGATCGTTAGAAAATTAACTAATTTTGCAGAAATGTATTAATATTTTAACAACGATATAAGAATATCAGATAAATTATCCAAATAATTGTTAATTCAAATAGAGAAATGTAATAACATTCTTTTAATTTCTATAGCAATTATAATTAATTTTAAAGTACGTCAGACTTAATTTTCATGTCCGCAATTTCTTATACTTCGAACTTGTACTGTCTACCGATATCGCAAAGTGGAATCTGATTTGGCTCCGTAGTAGTTAAAGGTTAAACGGAGTTTGCCATAATTCGCGGCGGACACTGTTCAGCCGCGAATTATGGCGGCATTTGCACCGAGCTGTGCTGAATCTTCCAACGTCTCAATCGACTGATCCCCCAACTTCTCTCATCTCCTTGAACGGGACGTGGCGAACGTGTTAAGTAGGACTGCAATCTGTAGACGGAGTCACGCCGGAAGAAATATCGCGCCACTGCCGCCGTTTGCTAATGCAACCAAATGCATTAGAAACGTGCAATTTGTCAAGCATCGACGTAAAACCGTAGCGACTCGTCTCGGTTGCACAACCCATTAGCACATACACACACACACATACAGACACACGTATCGATAAACACACACGTCACCTGACTATACTTAACTTTGTGTCGATTGCTTCATCGTTGAAGCGGTCGTAAGAAAAAGTACAAGCGAGTCATCGCACGTCATAAAAATGGCGCGATCACATAACAGCGTTATTTACTGTTTTACGAATATACTTGCATTCGCGTGTTTACGTCTCGCAATTCCCGGAGAACGGCAGACGAGTCACATATGTGACGATTCATTGAAAAGAAACAACCTACTCAACAAAAGTCAGGGTCGTCAAAAAGAAATTTCTTATTTATACATTTTTCTCGATTAAATAATAGATACGAGACTTAATTCCAAAACTTCTTTCTTGTGTAATAAAGTCCTTGTGTAATGTCCCACTGGCTATCGGACATTTATTAAAAAAAAATAATAATTGTAAGTATTTATCTATAATATTTATATATAAGAAACTAACAACTAAAAAAATATATTCTTTTATACATTTAATTATTTCTTTATTAAATGTCTGGCCATTAGAACAATTACTTTATTTTTCAAGTTCCTTTTCATGAAAAGAAAATCATATGAGAAATATTCGGAAAGAATCGTTACATATATTTTAGGAAGGTAGATAGTAATAGTTGTTTAGTTGAAACGCGCTCGTTCCGTTTTCAATCCGATAAAATGCTCGTTAAAAAGATATCTTCTCAGGTAAGCGATAATGTCGACTCGCTCAAAGAGGAGGATTTCTAATTCCGCAGGATACAATCTGATGCAGAAATACTGACAAAGGATTCTGGCACACGGCGTGGTCTCTCCTCTCATTTTCTTGCGCTGTATCCTTCTTATCCACTTTGCCGTGACTCGACGGGTTTCATTACGTAACTTCCCGCGTGCCTGCATATAAGGAAGTCAAGGATGTTTGAAAGTGTGTTCGTTATTGTATTCTACTCCCTCGGAATTCCATGCAATTCTCATCCGCGCGCTTTCCGCCTCGCCTGCGACACCTGTTATCGATTACTTTGAATCGATGCATCGAAAGAGAGAGAGAAAGAAAGCGCGTCGCGACATCACTGACGATCGAATTTCTGTCCAATAAACATTTTTATTGAGTTAAGAAATTTATTTGAATCATCTCGAAACTTGTTACATTGCTTTGTTTTTATTGCTCCTAAATAATTTAATAATGAACGTGTCTTTCTCATAATGTATTCTTGATCTCTGATTTCTTTTCTTGTTTAATGATTTTTCACTAATGTTATCTTACCTATTCTCGTTCGATAGAAAATGCATGTCCAGATTGTTGAGTTTTATTAGTTGAAGAGGCTCACGTTGCGCCGCAACTCGATATCGCTCCCGTTGACGTACACAACGATATCATTTTTCAACGTGGAGTTTGTTATTGTGAGACGAGTGCGCTTATATGCTCGATGAGGTATGCACGATAAGAGAAACTGATTTATTCAAAGAGAAAATTGCTACAGTTTTACGTTATCGGCGTCTCTTAAAGCTTTGACATTTTGTAAAACTCGGTCTATTTTGACGTTAATTATTTTTCTGACAAAAGAAAACGTTGAACAAATCAACTTCAAATTACATGTGTATTAATTTACTATGCATTATATTAATTAAAAGTTTTGCGCATTACTCTTTGTGTTTTTATACTAAAAAAAGTAAGTTATAAATGAAACGTGGTGATGAAGCGTGTTCTCGAATTTACTTCAAACTCTGCCAAAAGCACAGCACTTGGTAAACATCACAGGCGTTCTCTTAAGTGTCAATCAGAGTTTCAAAATAACGAGTCGACGGATGAAGCGCGGTCGAACGTTGTCGTTGCCGCGGCAGAGAGAATCGTTCGGAAAAGTCACGTCGCCACAACGTCGCCGGGCTTATTTGGATAACGGATATGCTCGTCGCATACGCGATTAGCACCTCGCGAAACGCGTTAAATATTTTTACCTTGCGGACGCAACGTAACGGTCATGTGATAAGAATACTTATATACGCAGCAAGTTTCCTCTTTTTTTTTCGCCGCACGGCCTCGTCTCTACGGAGGAAAACGTCAAGCGATGATATTTAAAAAAAAAAAAAAAAATACATATTCATAGGCAAGGTCGCGCAGAAATCGCTCTGTCGCGTTCGACAAAGTGTCGATGGTAGTAACTTCGCGTTGGCCGATGACGAACAAATCGGGATCGAGCTATACATCTTTTCGTTTCCTTGAAGCGATCGATAGTGTCGACAGCAAAATTGCATCGACCACCTCATCGCTGTCTCATGCATGAGCTATTTTATCACGAGCACCTCCGATCATTCGAAGTTCTAATTTCAGTCGATGAGTAAAACAATAAAACAAAGAGACTATAAAATAGTTTTTATGCAGAGACGTATATCTATGTACGCAAATTGTCACTTTTTTGGACGACACACGTTCTTTACATAAACAACATATGTTTTTAATAATATTTTTCACACGTGCGCAATTTTATTTTATACAAAAACTACATAACAATTAAATCATTAATTTGCACAAATCCCAACTATTTTGATATTCTGAAGAATTCATTACCGCCGTGTAACACAGCTATTGAGTTACGCGCGACGTTATATTCTATTTCGCCGTCTTACAAGTTCACGCGATTCCAATTTCCGTAGTCCTTTGACTGACGAGAGAGCGGCACTACAGGACATTATTATAATTTGCATTTGTGCTTCAAGGATGCTCGCAACATGTAATATCAATGCCCGGGAGAACTGGGTCAATAGTGTTCTCTGACTCGAATCGAATCAAAGAAAGAAAATATTTTATTTTATTTCACAAAATGTAGGTCACCGCGTAACAAAGCGTTGTTACGTTTTTACATTCGTCCTAATATAAGAAGCATAAGTTTTAATTTTTAAACAGACGATTTACGACTTCTGTGTCGTCGTACTATAACATGTATCGCGCGCATAATAATGTTCTTATCGAGAATAGCAAACGGGGAACGTTTCGCAAATAGAAATTATGTATAGGGAACGCCTCGCAGGTGAGACGTGAAAAAATAGCAAGCGGCTTATACGACGCGCTTGAACGCGAATGATTAAAGTTTTACGTGCTATTTTTCGCGCGTTACACACACACGTACATATAGAAAGCAACGTAAATTCCTTGGACGATAGAACACGCGACTAACGTGTCGACAAATCACCGTAAATTATCTTCATCGCCGGGCAAGTCGTAAAGCGCTTCTGCCCGTGCGAAATCTATTGTCGAGCAAACGCGTCTGACGAAGAACGCCCACCGTGTCTCGGAGGCGGCAAGGAAAACTGCAAAGAATATAATGCCGCTTGCACGCTACCGCTTCGGCTAAAAATCATTACGCGTGATTTACGAGTAGTTTCCGTAATCCCGGAAACGCCCACGCCGTCTTGAAGAATCAATCAGATGGTTTTTTTTTATCTTCTTATAAAAACTTCTGACACACTCTTGTCGATACGGTGATAAATTAATATCCCCGTTTCCGAACAAACAGGAATCCGTGCGCGATGACAGATGGTGTTTGTCGAGAGAGAATGCAGCGGGTGATGTAAAAAGAAGATAAGAAGAAAAGATAAAACTACTACGAGATAAAAACTATTAACGGTGACGTATGTGCGTAATGATTTTCATATAAAATTGTTGAGAAAAAGAGACAGCGTATGTGTGTGTGTGTTTAGATAATATTATACATGCAAATATTTCAAGCATATATTCACTGACTGTGCATTCACAAGTCGATGAAGTCTGATGAACGCGACCTTCTGCGATCGTGTTATGCGCGCAAAATCCACGGAGTAAGTAACCTCGTTTTCAGTCCGCGACGCGATCATTAATGCAGCTCGCTTCGCAATGACTGCTATAAGCACACTTTCGCTCTTGCCAAACCCACGCTATTGTTACGGACGCCTCTGTTAATTCCCTGCAATTGTCTAACGGTGTTTGTTCGTGAAAGAAATTAAAGACATGAAAAATGTTTTCATTGTAAATCCTCATCGTCAATTTGAACAAACTGACATTTATGTTTTTTTAAATGCGTCGACTACGAATATTTAGGACTGTTAGCCACAATAAATCATTAGGACATTTACCTTAGTGACGGATCTCTTTGCGACTTTTAAATCAATTTTTCTTCTTTTGTTTTTAAAAAAATAAGAGTAAGTTCTAAAATTTATTTGCGTTTTATACATCGAAACGATGCCAAAAAGAAGTGCTTTCGTAAAAACGCGAACACTGAAGGGTTTAACGATCGACGTTCGCGAGTTACGATCGGCCGAAAATAGTCGTGGGATTCTTTCGGTCATCCTCGGGGAGACACGGATATTGACTGGCAGCGCAGTGACACGTTCGACGGGATACCTTTATTTTATTAATAGTGATGGCTCAAGCGCGGGATACACGCAACGCGGTCATGTATATTTATGCTGAATACGTGCGTACTTATTCATTCTCTTCGACGGTTCGCGAACTGCTCTTGACTATTCATAACGTCACCGACGTTTGATACGCCGGTGTCACCTTGCGCGAGCTCGCGGTTCTCGAGCCGACGACGACGAATCGATTTTTCACCGAGACGCAAAAACGACGAAAACAAACAACAAAAACGATCGACAGTCCGCGCGAATATATTTGTTATCAAGGAGGAAAGTAACTCGAGGTAGCCGTTTAATACACTTTCAGAACTAGTCACGCAAGTTAAATTGCATCGAAAGCACGCATAAATTTCGTGTGTACAGGTTGCTACTTACATTAACTATGTTTATATAATTGTTATTTTTTCTCTTAAAAGTTAAAAAAGAATTAAAGGTGAAAATGTTATGTGACATAAATTTAGAAGTCCGGAAAAGATCGAATTGAAATAAAGTCATTAAAATCTCATCAAATGAAAAGTCTTTACAATTTCTTCTCACTCAGAAGAATAGTTTTTTCCTAAAGTTCAAACTAAATTTTGAGAATAAAATAAAAAATTGTACACATATTTTTATAAAAATATTTTACGAATTTCGTAAATTGTTTGTCGAAGTTAAACCGTAATGTTATCTTGCGCGTATAAGTTCGTGATAATACATTATCAGTAGTAGACAATAGGCAGATAATCGAAGCGATAGTGATGGGTTTTGACCGTTGAAACACGACTTTCAAGTAGCGCATAAGTATTCGGGAACTTCGATTTAAACAGAATATGTTAAATATATATTATGCCAGAAGATAAATATATTTTGCTGCGAACTTTCTTGTTCGCATAAAGCACGTCTCTCTCTCGGTGCTTTGATTTAAATATAATTTGAATACAAAGACACAGAGGCATGACAAAAGGTCTTTGCCAGTGTTTCACGGTCTCTCTTCCTTTCGCGATAAATTTTGATATACTTCGTACGGTCGTTTCTGATTTCAAGCCTTTCGACAAGACTGTTTTTTCAACAATCGAGTAGAGTAAATAATCAACCATTGCGAATCGCATGTCATATAGATGCAGATGAGTTGTAGTAAAAAATATTTAGAGCACGTGGTCTTGTTCGAGAATCTTGGCACGAGTTCTTAAATATACAAAGCTTCGGTTTATGTAAGTGACTTGTGTGTCCCCTCTAATTATATAATCATAATAATATTCAAAATCCAAGGATAGCATTCTTTGTTTAAGCGCTCGAAATGTTTGTACAAGTGCTTAGTGACAAATTTATTGTTCGAATTCTAATTTTATTAATTTTGGCAAGCACAAAATATTTAATATAAAAAATTTCCTCGTGCCATTAATCTTTTCATTGTAAGACTGTCAACAATAAAATGTTTATTTTAATGTTTTTATTTCAATTATTTTTGCTAATCTTGTAAAATATAGTTTAAAAAAATTAAAATTTAATTCTTTTGGGTTTAAGAATTACCGAGATTACTGCAAACTCAAAATTATTTAACAAAGAAGTGAATGCGGGGTCTTCGACTTGGGACGGCAAACAAGCGGACTTGAACTTCGCGGTTATCTCACGCGTCTGATCCTAAAGAAATAACGCGGATCTGTTACGTTATCTGAGGATTGATAAGCCCTAGTACCTGGAACGGAGTAAGGCGCGGTTTGCGGCTGGGGCGCCCAATAAGCCTGGCTGATAGCTGGATAATGAGCTTTGGGAGATCCGATGCTGGAACCGGTGCCGTGCCGGTGCTTCTGGCTTTTCATCGCCATCGTCTGTCACTTCCGGTATTCTGGATCGTCCTCTCACGACGTCTCTCCCCGGGATATCAAACCGTCATGTCACGATTGTTGTCACTCGAATCACCGCGTTTTCCTGTTGACGAATCACGCGACTTCCTTCCATATACGATAATCCCGATGTAATTTCACTTCTTTTCACTTTCTCTCCACAACTTGCACGATGAACGCACTACGTTCATTCGTTAGCAACTGCGTTTTCTGGGTTGATTGGAAAATAACGTGTGAAAACTGTCGAATCCTGCGACTTACACGCGTAACACGTGCTCGCTCGTTCTAACTTTCGTTTCCTTCAACACAACCGCTCCTTCTGCACTACCGCTGGATCCGTTACGTAAGAGACTGTCGTCCGGCAGTTATGCAACCGTGATATACGTGACAATACGGCGATAACAGTAAGCGCCGATGACAATGGAAATGACGAATCGGCTTTGATCAGAACGCGTTTCAGAGATCGGTGACTCTTGGTCAAAAACTTTCATTCACTTCGCAACATATGTGTATCAACACGGCAATTCCGAACGGAAAAATTCTGTTATCACAACTGTTTATCACTCATCAGGTTAGGTAACAATAAAACACCAGGTGGGAATAACGATGACGCAGCTATGTACGAACAGAAAAGAATGGAACGTGTCACAACAAAGAACAACTAGGTGTGTATGAATAACGAGATTCGATCGAAGGCTTTGTCGTGTCGTCTTCGCGTTGGCTTTGACTCAACGCTACAGCGGATATTATTTGGTCTTTCTTATCACGATCAGGCGCGCGTTTACCGCGACGGAAATTCTTCCGCTCGAAAATAGCCGCGCCCCGGAAGCCTCTTTCCGCGTTTTCTTTATCTAAATAATTAATTAATGCAATATTTAGTGCACACACTCGCGCCGCCTCCCCGCGTAGTATTGGACACCGCGCGCGTTGCCACACGTGGTTGCACTCCGCGTGTACACCGCCGTCTCCCACCACCTCTCGGCGCGCCACCCCGCGTATTATATCGACTCGCTCGTTCCTCGATGTCAACCCTCCTCGGTGGTTGACGACAGGTCGCGCGATTTTCGCGCGCGTTACACAGAAAGAATCGAAGACGGAGCGCCTGCGTGAAAGAAACACGCCGTAACGAACGACCGAGCACGTCTCCGCCGGCCGTCCGCGGACTCTGCGACTCGCCCGACACGGCGCGCTCAACAAGTGAGAGAGGAACCGGTGCTGCCGACTTCTTCGAGGCTCGCTCGCCCGCTCTCCGCTCCTCGTGACTCCTACCTACTCGCTTGCCGCCGCGAACACCCCCTCGGTTACCTCCTCGGTTTTCATTCTAGCTCACACTCGCCTCCTCCCGTGTGCACAAGATATGCACGTACGCGACTTACCAGTCACTCTCGTCCGTCCCCTCTTCCCATACCGTCTGGCATCGCTTTCGTGAGTGTGTGTGTGCGTTCCTCTCTCTTTCTCGGCTTCGCCGTATGTCTCCGTCAGATCTGACGAATTACTAGCTCTTTCGAGTCTGTGCGCACGAACGGATGATGAGAGCAATTCGTAATCCCGCAATAGTTGATTGACATTCCCGCTTAATATGCTTGTGTTTGTTTTTCACCTGTCTGGCCCGACGTAATACTAGACTCGTTTGTGTGCTCGATAGAAATTTCCTGTTTGTTACATACTGAGATAAGTCTGATAGTTGATTGACACTGCGGCCTAATAACTGTGTATAATAACAACCGATTGCTAGTTACTTGTAAGAAACACACTTAATGTTATCTCTTGAGTTGTGATATCAGTAAGCAAGAGTCGGATCATTAGACAACGTTTGCGACGTTA
This sequence comes from Pseudomyrmex cubaensis, assembly GCA_014825685.1. Taxonomy (NCBI): domain Eukaryota; kingdom Metazoa; phylum Arthropoda; class Insecta; order Hymenoptera; family Formicidae; genus Pseudomyrmex; species Pseudomyrmex cubaensis. The sequence continues at coordinate 37,491 of QVOA01007586.1, read as the reverse complement.
AGATTCTTCCTGGTTCGTGTATTTGCTGCAATAGCGCTTCGTGTAATGCACTCGCTTGGCAACTCGGAATCTCCTTGCCGGATATCCGCTTTGTATGTTTCATTCGGGTTTCCTCCTCTTCGTTTGTTGCCAGTGATTCAGCGAATCCGGGCTTTGTCTGTCTCCCTCACTCTCTTTGTCGCGATTCATGCGTTGTTTCGTTTCGTTCCGAAACGGCACGCGATCCCCGCGAACAAAGTGGGCTTCTCAGACCACCAGCTGATCGCGCACGTGACGACTTTGTCTTCGGTGAATGCGTAGACGAGACGTGAAGATCGTAGAAGACAAACTTAATTGGCGCCAGTCTAATTTCGCGATTGTTTGCGTATTTGATTTGATTCTTGACCTCGCATGCTTTTTGAAAATACTCTAACTATAACTTCCGTTTTATTTTCGAATCACAATAGTTGACTATTGTCTCATTTACAAGTATTTTTCAAACAAATTCTAAAGTAGAACCAACGAAATAGCACTTGAAACAAGTAATAAAATAAATCCAAATCAAAACTGAAATCATACTTGTCTCTTTGTCGAGAGAGTCCGACCTCGCTAAAGCCAGTCGCAAATTTATGATGTTCTGCGATGATGCATCGCAACAAGGCGGACAAACGCGCGGCGACGTGTATACACGTCACACGAAGCAATAGAGACGCGCGAGAAGCGCGCAGTTCGTACGTGCAACGGACGATGGGAATTTGCGAATCGGTCGGGGAAATCTCGTCCCGATGACGAAAACGACGAGTTCGTGACGGCGGAATCGCATCGGGAGCACGTGTCAACGATTCGTTCGCTCTCCGCGAAAAGTGCGTCGACGTGACGCATCCGAACACAACCGTAGTCACGTTCGGTATCGATCGTGATACCGATTGTGAGAGAGTTACACGAATAACGCGCACATCTAATCCACTGTAAGTCTTCGTTTATGATTTTTTTTTCCGTTGTTCGAAACAATCTTTCGACTCGAGCGATTAGTCGACACTAACACGTGATATATGAGATAATATGAGTATATAAGATAAACGATAAAAGTTGTACAAGTTGTAAGTTTCAAAATGAAGTAAAACTTACACACGTCTATATATATTATTCGATTAACGATGGAGAACAATTTTAATTAAATCCCTCTGTTAGCAAGCAAAAAGCCAGCGGCGAATCGGAGGAAAATCCTAATCGAGTTAAAACAGCGAGAGCGCTGCCGACGCTAACGAAGCGCATAGAGAATGCGACGGCTACGTTGTCGAATCGCTCTTATTCGCGAGAAGACTTCGATCTAACTTCGATTGCACTCGTGAATACACCGTCGATTATCGCGAGCGATCAGCTTCAAGTATTTATTTGTTACTCGGTGGCGTGGCGCGGCGCGGGCCGGATAATCGCTTTATTTGTCGGAGGAAGTTGTGCCGCTGACGGAACTTTTCTCGAAACCGTCGGAAAATTCCCGTACAACACAAAATAGTTTTCTACCGTATCATGCTCGCAGTTAGCAAAGTCAAAAACCCGCGGAACTGACTTTTGCTAAATATTTGCCGAGCTGCTCGTGCATTTCGTGTACCGCAGAAATAAATTAGTTCGTTAAAAATTGTGTGTCGTGAATATTGCATTCATCAAAAATTATTTCTTAAAACAAAATCGTTGGGGAAAAGAAAAACCGAGATAATTTATGTTAAAAGAAGAGAAAAAATAGATCTGTTTGACATCTTAAAAAAAAAACAGAATCTGAAATAATAAGATTTTTTTATCGATGTTCGATCATCGTCGGACTTTTGACAAGTTAAATTTAAGCGCGACGTCTTGTCTTGCACGATGAAACTCTTGAGACGCGGGCGCACAACTCGTGCCAAATATATGTGTGTACGTCATCGTTACCGCGCCGTTTGCAAACAAAACGAACGTTGTACGCGCGCAACATAAACAATTGGCTAAACATTGCGGCCAGACGCCGCGGTATTTCTCGGTTTTACGCGAAAACATCGATAAATCGAACAACGGAGATGCGGAGCCTTGTTTTCAAACGCCATCGTAAATTAATTCCGATTTACGCTATTTCTGTAGCGTCTTGAGAACTCTCGGTACGCACGCAAAGCCCGTAAAAACACATCCGTTTTTAGCCGCTGCGTTAAAAAGGGGAGACGATTGGTTGTCGTCAGTATATAGTAAACAATAATGTGAACTGACAAAAGAAAAATAAACAATCTCAGAAATAATACGTTTAAGTATAGAAATTACAGAAATAACAAGTACTCAATAAATTCTACGACTTGCTTCTCTTTGATATTTATGTCACGTATTTTAGTTTTGTGTCATTCTTGGCGTGCAGAGTATTGATCGACTTCTTGAAGTTTCGAATAGCGCCGAGCGTGCTATTTTATTCCACTGAAAATGTCTTACATATATTAAAAATGCCGGATTTGTCACACTCTCGCGATAATCTTTGTTTTTTCCTTACAAGAACCGACAGACGTTAAACGATAACTATCGGACGATCTGTGGACGAGTTGTGAGGTCATCGCTGTCATTGACGTTTCATAGATATTTGTGGGGCTGTCCTCCTCGAAACGACACGGCAATGCATTATTTATACGCGCCCGCATATATACTACCGTCGCCGTCGTACTCGTCGTCGTTAACCTGGCACATAATCGATGAGAATCCTCGCGTGCATCGGCGCGTATGCAAGCGACGACCGCGTGCGCGACCGCCGACATTTGGAGAAATCTCCTTTGAATTTCTGACGCCGACTTCCTGCGATTCCATCGATCCCCGGCGAACAAATATAAAAAAAAAAAAAAAAAAAAAAAAAAAAATGGAAATACGAAATTTCTATTAAATAAAGACACAAAATTAATTTTTTTTGTTAATTGTAAAAACTTACAAAGAAAACATTGGAATCAAACATTAAATAAAATTTGGTTTCGATTTTTATAACTTGCGTAGTGAAAAATAACGTATGTGTTATCAAAAATTGAAATTTTATATACTATTATAACTTAATTATAATATATATTACATAAATAACATTACAATTAAATACACGCATTCCTTACTTTCGCTTTACGCATCTTTGAGCTGAAATTCTTACTTTTGCAAACAATAATTCAGCAAAACCGGTGCAAATATCGCGAGCTATCGATTGATACGGAATTTCGACGTTCCGCACAAATAGTATCGGCCGAACGCAATTGCTTTGCATCTAATTCCTACACTCGCTCCTCTACCCCTCCGAAATGCCAACGATTTGTGTTTACACGCACGTCGGAGTCAATAGTAACGGCAAATACCATATCTAATATACGTCTATGTATACTTTCTACCTCGTTTCACATTAAACCAATTCCACGATGGCTGTCGATGTAATACCATTGGGTAGCCGCTGGTATATTAACGCTGGAATATTGACGCTCGCGATTAATTTCTTGCAAATAGTATGTCTGACTGAAGACTCATTACGGTCAGGCGGATATTATTATTGCTTTGGGCTTCAATTACGACAAAGTGCACGCGTGAAAACGTCTCTGTCATCGGTTCCATCGTGCGATCCCAATACGCGAATATTATTCCCACTCCTAATATCATTCCCTGTAATCGTACCGTTCCGCTCTCATTCACTCTCAGTTGGAAACGAGCGAAATTATTGCTTTGATGCATCTATTTAGACTTGCGAAATGTGTTCCCGATACAAAAGATCATGTTAATTAGCTCTAATATATTTTCTGTTAAAACTTATTATAGAGATCTTAATCACCAAAGGATTAATGTTAATAAGAATGTGTTTTAAATCGCGTTCTCGATTCTCAGAGACGCGTTTGGTTTTAGCTGTGCGATATGTTATAGACGTTTCGAACCTTTCCGCCGGATCAAAGAGGACGGAAAGGTGTGATGATGTAATCCGCAACCGCAGCCTTACGCGGCGGTGTGCGTAACGAATGCAGTTCCTTCTACGCTTTGTACTTGGCAGCGTTTCACAGTCGTGTCGAGCCGCGATAAACACAGCGTAAGACGAGTGTTGGGTTACCGAGATTCCTGTCGCGTTATTCGCGCCCGCCATTTCCTCTCATTCTTTTCCTGACAACACCTGCTTCATTAGTCCTCTATCACTTTCATCGGTTTAACGAAGTCCCGGAATCGAGATCGTCATTTCGTGCCCGGATTTACGGCCGCCTCGATAAAGGAAGATTATGGCTTCGAGCAAGTTTCATGCCGTCGTCAGTCTTCGGAAAGTCGTTAAGGGAAGCTCAGGGGAGGCATTTGAGATGGCTATTTTCTAAAGAATAGATTACGTCTTGTTTCCCTGCACCTGACAAGAATCACGAATTTCCATCCGTAGACGCAAAAAAAAAAAACCAAGTTCTTAAAAAATCTTAATATTGTAACGTCAGCATAAATGCAAAAAGTACAGTCACTTATATGTATTACATATACATAATATATGTATTTAAAAACATCATCAAACTCTTGTAATACGTACTAATACAATACGATATAAATGTAAAATAATATTTATGTTTATTATCTCCGAAATATACTTGTCTGTTTAATACTTTAGTTTTATCGGAAATTGCGCAAAGTTGAAAACCGTATGTAATATTCGTGTTTATATTGAAATTCCGTATATGCGCACACATTACAAGCACAAATTTTTTACATAGTATCGCGGCATTTTATCGGAGGCGCATTATTATTTATCTGACGGACGTTTGAAATGTGTGTATGTGTGCTGATTATTTTTCGGATCCTACATTTTAGCAGCGTAGGGTTTTCACAGCACATTAATAAATGCCAGGTTTGTCGAAATGAATAATAATTTCAGAATGGATATTACGGCATTAATGTTATGCACAGTCAATATCCACCATTTAAATCTCCGATCATTGTCGAGAGAATACACATATTCGTCAAGTATTATAAATAAAATCGGTTAATACTTGATCGGAAGAGGATTGCGACCGATTACGAGAAATAAAGCTGGTTTACACGAATTTGTTGTATTGACGAAGATTATTATGTGAAATGGGCGTTATACATACATATATACGTGCTAAATAATTTGTAACGATGAAAATCTTTCTTCGAATAAAACTAATCGTAATGCAAACGCGTTAAAATTCACGCAAATAAATATTTCTTTTCTTTATGGATAAAATTCGGCGATTTTTCATAACTCGACTGTCATTTCAATTTGCACTCTAATATTACCTTTCACTCTCTCTCTCTCTTTCTCTCTCGCAGCTCTCTCTCTCTCTTTCCGGAGATTAATTTCAATACCTGAACTACAGCATTTGGAAAATTGCACGAGATGTGGCGTGAGTGATTACACAACATGTAGCGTGTTTGTCATTCGCTGGACGGCGTTACACGATCTTCGTGGTTATATAGCGATATTTAGCGTACCGATGAGAGATGATTTTATTATGCGGCGAATGTTAAACGCACCGGCTGTAATATAACGCGGATAGTGGGTGTCGGTAAATGTGGTGAATATATAAGTGTCTGGCCCGGTTCCAATCGACCTGCGCACGGTTTCCCCTTATTCCCGAGGTGTCTGTTTTTCTTACACGGTAGTCACTTGTGAAGTTAACGCGAACACGCTCCCTCTGCGAGTTACACGCTGCATACAGCGCGAGAACACAAAACTCAATCATTGCATTCGGTCTCTTCGAGCCGAGGCGCAAGTTCGAACTTCCGTTTGAAACTTTCCAATAATTCAATAAATAAACCGAACCGCGTACGATTAGAACGAAACTTGAATAGTTCCCCTCAAAAGCTTTGAATCTTATGTCTTCTTGACGCCTAAGATTCGTCAATATTTAAAAACAGTCGCAAAAAATAAAATCCAAATACGACTTTTTTAAAATAAAATTAATATCGTTTTTTTGTTCCTATGCGAAGACAAAAATTTTCTCTTTGGAGACTACATTTTTTCGCGGTTGCTTTGATTTTTTCTTGAAGTTTGATCAGTAGCTTTGAGTCAGCTACGATTTTCTTGTATCGTAAGAAACGTAGCCTTACATGACTTCCCGGTATTTCGTCTCGAACGAATGCCAGATGTATTCGATTCAAACATGCGGAGACACGCATTCTCCGCTGCACGCGCATTGGATTGGAGCTGCCAGTACGAGCGCATGATTGGGTGTAATCTTCTAGCTATTATACAAATCGAATCGCGCGCGCCCGTCTATTTCGACGAGCGTCTGTACGTGCTTCTATTACGTGACATTACAAAAGCAGAGAATTTAATAATTCCGGATATTTCAACATAGTCTTCCGTACGTAATAACTTCACGAGTAATATTTTTGCAACGACCGGACAAATATCACTGTCGAATATTTATCATAAAGAAATAATTATAATAAAGTATTTACATATGTAAAGAAACTACTAATTGAAAATGTATCTTGAAAAACACTTAAAAAATATATTTTGGCATGCGTTTTGCATTTCGTTAAAAAACATTTACTTTGGGGTAAAAAACGGAGTATAAAACGAGATGACGTAGGGTCGACATATCGGCGGCGCGCACGTTCCATGTACTACGGGCGTAACAAAAATATATAATCTATGCTCGAACGATCAGAATGCCGCAAAAAAAAAAAATCGCTGTTGCGTGACAAACCGCGGTTTTTATCGGCGGGGCGACACAAGGTTCGAATTTGCGCTCTTCATTTTCGCGCGTCGAGTGATTACACGAGCAACGCGCGCTGTGCTACGCCAAAATATTTCTCCGGACGCGCGGAACGAATGCCAAACGCATATCCCGAATCATAAATGCGGGGACACGCATTGTCGGTCCGCAATAGGTCACGCCACTGCATACAACCGCTTTTAATCGCACGGCCGGATTACCCGTTATACGGATCAGACTCGGGTTTCCCGATGTGCACTCGCATCGCCAAACGCATTGCCGCGCATTATCACGAAAGACACGACCCGCTAAATTTGTCATTACAGTCTAGCACTTGAACATTTAGCGTTTCGGGATTATATGAGGCGACACGAACATGTGCTGCGCGCGTTTGTTTTCTCTCAGATTTTTCAATAAATCTCCGAAACCTGTGTTTTCCGAAAGCTTCAGGTAAATATACATTAATTTATAAGTTTTTTATATTTAAAATTATATATTTTCAAAGGTTTTTATAGTTTTTAAAAATTTTAAAAACAACGTATTTCAATAAATAACAGGAAATCGCAATTTGATTTGATGCAAAGCATGAACGCTTCTCTCACTCTCTTAAGATATTTTAGCAACTTCAGGGTTACAGCGTATTAGAATTAAATATATTCCAAGTTTAATCAGGTTCTCTCGAGCATGTCCTAAATATTCGGCTTTTAGATACATGACTGCTAATCCCGCAAAGTATAACATCGCGCAACAAACTTCGATTTGAAGTCGTAGCTCGGAGAGAGAGAGAGCTTACCAAAGTAGGATTCTATTTACTCGCTGATCCTCGTGATCTACTTTCCGCGCACTTCGCGCGCTCGCTCGATGCATATTCAAAGGTCTAAATAGACTCTCGTTAGCGCCAGATCAACGGTCGCGGTGCGTGCCGCTCTACCGAAGCGTTCAGGAAACTTCAAAGTGGTCGGAGGCGACTGATGAAACAAGTCCGGAAAGCAACAGCCGAACATAATGAGAGTATTTTATCGCAGAGATTCTATTTTCGGCCGCGCTACTTGTTACGTCGTACTTCGTAAAAATTCTGCTTTAGAAGAATCAGAACGCTCTCAAATCGCTTCTATCTTTTTTTTTATTGCAAATTTGCTAATAGTCATTGCGCAGAACGTTATCTTTATGTCTTTTGAAATAATATTATTATTAGTAAATATTTACGTAATGCTTATTAAACATTTACGTGTAATAAGCATTTTTTGTGTTGAAAATCAATTGAAAATTGCTCGCCGGGAATCGATATCGCGTAGAATTTGCCGCGACAAACAAGAACAAAGGATAGTATCGTAAGCTTGCACGCAGCTCTCCTTTGACGCATGTTGCAACAACCGTTCCTTTGCGAACGTCGATTCACCGGATGTTTATCGGCCGCGCGCAGAAGGCGAACGACGCCGGCCCGTGCCTGGAAACAGCCACTCGAGAGAATCCGGTCGTTGTGCACTTCTCTGAGGGCGCTATCTCGAAAGGCTTAAAAATATTGCGCACACGTCTGGCGGGCGTTACGTGGCACGCGCCAATAAGATTCCCGCGTTCTCTCTTTGCACGCTCCATCGGCTTTTCGTTGAGAGAAAACCCGTAAGAACCGACACGAGAAAACTATACTCATCGAAATACAATTTTGCTCTTATACGTAGTATCGCACATTGCCGACAATAGTCTCGCAATAATGTAAGATTCGCAATCGATATTTATAAAAAAAAAAGAAATTTATTTCAAAAATTTTATGGAGTTACACAGTGATGTTATTTTCTTTCTTGTATATCTAAATATCGAGAATAGATCGTTATCTTATCGTTATGCAAAACAAGTTAATTTCGAAAAACCGCGTCTCCCCAAAATGTATCTCAGAGCTCGTAAAAATTGCATTAATCAAGACATGTCTCTTTATTGAGAAGAGATCAGATATATCTGAAAAAGCACACAGAGATTATATAAATAATTTGAAGTAAATTAATAGACATCATTGCAAATATCCGGCGCATATTGCGCGAGCGTTTCGATAATTGCGTGTAAAACTTCATACCGAAAGTCTTTGCCATAATTTCCACGTAAGATATTCCGCGCTTAATTAAAAATGTGTCGTCGAGGTCGAGCGCGATGACGAGGCGGAAATTCTGCGCAAAGCGCACGTGGATATTATGCGTATCTTCGCATGCTAATACACGATTCCCCGCCATTCGCCGCGAATGCAAAACGCCGCTCCGTCGTCCGTTTCGCCATACGGCCGTTTTTGCAATGGACGCAATAAACAATAGATAAGGTATTCGCGCGAGGCGAAAGACGATGCACGATTACGGCAGGTACGTGTCTCGCTTGCGAACTGCTATCGCTGACTCATTGGGCTTCTCCGTCCGATAAGATAAAGCTTATCACCGATGCTCACTGGCGCAAGAGACTAACCACTCTCTCCCTTCTCTCTCATTCCCGATCGGTGTCGCTATTTTCCACGATTGCAAGGAACGTTTCCTTCGAACACGTTTCGAACATCGCTTGGGGGGCGCGTTAGTTACGCTTTGCGAAGTCAGCTCGTAATTTATTTCTTCCCAATTGTACGTTATGATCGAACGTGAGACAGTTGGCGAAGTCGGTCAATCGAAAGCGTTAATTATTAAAGCGCTTCGCTATTCGCATGCATAAGTTTTGGTTGTCGATTTCTCGTCCGGGATGAAACCAATTGCCTAATACATAATTCACTCTTGCGAAAGAATTTTTTTAAGAAAAAAAAATATCATACAGCAGTAGTTTGGCAAAATGTTTTGTGATTCACACGATTGTATCTTCTTAACAATTGCGATTAACGGACGGTTCGATTAGCGTGAGCGAATAATAATTCATGTAACGTTTTGTAATGCTTAATAACCATAAATTGCAAATGATAACGCGAGAGTCTTGAATATGTAATAATGGCATAAATTTTGTCACTACATGTTCGGACATTGGCAAAGCTATCATTTTTGCGAAATCTTCATTGCTTTATAATAAATTTTGATTTCACCATAATTATATCGAAGTATGATCTTGCAGAAGTACGATCGCAATTACTGTTCGAACTATCGAAGTCCGTCAAAGCGTGACATAATCGGACTATCACGACGGAACTCTCGCAGGGTTCGACCAGAACCCGTTACCGGCTAGAAGCCCCCGGAGCGAGCCCCGTTCTGTCAGCCAAAATAAACAGAATGTCACGGATATAAATAAAGCTTTCACTCTCTTCGCGCTTCTTCTTTTCGCGGGGCTGTCTCCCGCTTGACAAGGCGGTCCCTTGATCGGGCCGTGCATCCCGTCGGAAACTGTTGGCTAAAACCGTCTGGCCCGCCACACGTCATTGACGCGAGTAATTATAGGACGGAAGACGCAGTTTGCCTTCCCCCCATTCGCAGTAATTTTCCTCCATTGTGCGCAATTATAAAATTGCACCGTGAAAAAGTCTCATCTTGTTAAAAGGCAAAACTTGCGTCTCACGAAATGCGCGACGTTTCTCTTTTTGAAAAGTTCCGTTAAAAGAGCAGAAGAAGAAACTTTAACAAAGGTCCCTATTTATCGTCATTTTAACAGCAACAGATAATAGTTTTTTTTTTTTTATATTTGCGCCGAATCAAATAATTTTATGAATTTAATGCAAATTGTAAAAAATATTTTGTCTAGAGCAATAGTTAATTATTATTGTAAAAAAAAAACTAAAAACTGCCGAATAACAATTACCACTCTTTTTTTTTTTTTTTTTTTTTTTTTTTTTTTTTTATCTAAAGCACTATCATCTGAATAAATTCAATCCGAGTTGGCGGATAAATATCGAGTGATGCTCGTAAACGTCACGATGCACTAAATCCACAGTTTCAGTCGATGAAATACTGCAGTTACACTAGTTGTGAGCCGATGCTCGCCGCACTGCACGTACACGTACACACGCGCGCACAATGCACTGTGCCACTCGGCGTGTTTTCGGGAAAGTAAGTTTCACGTTTCAAACTAATCTCGCGCTCTTTACACGCGCGAGTCTGGGAGTTGCTTTATCCGAATTCGGCTTATACATCAGTTGCGACGTGGCGCGTTCGCGAAATTCGCCTAACGACAAAAGCGACTATAATACTCTGATACTTGGATAACGCCCTCTCTCTCTCTCTCTCTTTCATCTTGTTTACTATTTTCCCGTTTTACCGGGATTTGCATGTAGCCGCAACGGCGCTATTCATGGCGGCGCACGTCCCGCATCCTATATGGAAAAATCCTTTTCCGTATTGCACGTGCGCGTGGTTACGAATAGCCTGATCTCGGTTCCGGTTACACCACGTCGTGTCTATTCATTTTTATATATATGCACTTTTGCTATGCGGTGCGCTATGCGCTTCTACCCTACTTCCGTTTGCTCCGTCATGAGTGAGACGAGATCGCGCTCACCAGCGATAAGAGATAAATTATCATTGTAACGTTATCGTCTTTATTACTTCGATAAGGTCTTCGAGATAATCACACACACACATACGTAATCTATGAATTTATTAAACCGATACTAATAATAGATACTTGCAACGAACTTTTTATCGTGTCTTTTACATTGAATATTTTTACCTTTATAACGTTTAAAAAAAGTCATTTTTTACGCGCGCTAATAAATCGAGTCATTAGATCGTCGGACGCATCTTTTCACCGTCAAAAAATTTTTGAAGTTGTCTTTCTGCCGATTCGATTAAATTATTTTCTCACGCTTTCGCACGCAGCTCGGGAATTCCGCCGGCTAACTACTCGATCGAAAAATTGCGGCGCGGGTTCAACGGCGGAGCCGTCGCGATTGAATGGTTAACCAACGAAGTAACTTCTGCTTGATGCCTAACTGCTAGTAAACAGGATCGAGCGTCGGTCCATGTAACGCGGTTACTCGATCTGGGATCTTGTTCGCACAACTGCGCAAGCCCCGACCGTAACAAACAAAGTGTCAGAATCAGGTTTCGGGTTAGCGCTAAACGCGAGGTGTAAAGCCGCTTGAATCTTGGCGTGATTACAATTTGGCACGTCATTTGCAAGGCGCAGTAGCGCCCGCTGCGGCGCCGCGACGCCCCCCGAAACGACGGCGGTGCTCCCGCCCATGTAAAAAGCGGCCGCGCGCGAACATCTCTCCGGAGGATTCTTATGCGGAACGAAACAAAAAAAGAGAAAAACGAAACGGTATGAGTAAAAAGGAAGACGAGGAGGATAGAGCGTAAAGGATATAAGCGGGATAGCGAGCGAAGCGAGAAAAGGAAGGAAGGACACGGAAAAAGAGAGGGAGGAAAGAGGAATCGAGCGGGTCCAGCCGAGCGCAGCACGTGACGGGTGTCGTTAATATTTCATTAGCATTCGTTTTGCGTCGTCCCGCCGACGTGCCCGGTTTTATATACGCTCTACGTTACACCGCGCATCTCCCTCTTTCCCACTTCCCCTCGCCGTCCAGCCACGCCGGTCGGATTTTTATTGCTAACGCGGCGCAGTTATCCGTAAAAAAATCGCGCGTTTTGCCCGCGTTCGTTGACTCTCGGACGCCGGTTTTCGCGTCGCCATTCGATACGCTTTTCGACGTTTTCAAATTTTCTACATCCGTCACATCGGCACGCGTTCGGAAGAAATTAAAGGACTCAAATAAAATCTACGACACGAATAACATTTGCGTATTGCGAGGAATGACGATTTTATACTTTTTTTTTTTTTAACAAAAATCATATTTTAGTTTCGGTCATTTGTATGTAAAAGTCAAATTAAAAAATAAAGCGACCATCGCGTGCAAATCGATCCATCGTCGCATTCTGGTCTTGTATTCGCGTATTGTTACTGAGAAATTTGTTCACTCTCCTGTTCGATCTTGCGACTCTCGGTCGACTTTATCATCCTACCACTTCGGTGCTTCGCAGCTCGATTATGTCTTCTTTGACTACGCAATCTCGACAAGCTCCTCAATTCAGCCAATTAATTAGCACTTAATGAACAGGCTTTGAGCTGCATTCTCCGCCGAGATTGCGACGCGGAGAGACAGAGAGAGAGAGAGAGAGTTACCCTTGCCTTCGCGACCGGTATTGTTTACTCTTTCGGTTGTTGTACCACCGTCTCATGCCATTTCACCCGGAATTCCGGTCTTAGTCGTTCCGGAACTTCAACACGATTGAGCGCGGCCATTAAAACAGCCATATTCGTCGAGGTCTTGTTAACCTGACGTTATGAAGCTTCAATTTATTTCTTACGGAAATTCGCGAGACAAACGTTTAAGCAAAATTTAGATTTAATTATTTAATAAAAATTGATTAAATATTCGTTTTTTTAGTGAAATATCATTGCGATATAATAATTATAGCTCGCGCGAACGTCTCGATGTGGCGCCGAAATAATTAAAGTTGAAATAATTGAAGTTTTCACTCACCGTTTCGGTTCTCGCTGTCGGCTGGCTTCATCTGGATCGGATGGCGCATCTGAAAATAAAAGAAGTCACCGATGTAGAGGTTTGAAATTGGGTTTGTACACGAGTGCAATCTTATCATTGGCGCTTCGAAGGCGTTCGGGCGTAATAAAAGCGACATTTATTATTGATAAGACTGCGCCGATACACCGCCGGTGTTAGCGAGCGTCGGAGTTCGCGTGTAAAGTTCGTTTTCGCGCTGTCTGAAAAATGCAACAACGAGAAGCCGTATTCCGCGATGTGTTCGTTCCCATCGCACTTACACAGAGACGAGAGTCCAGTTTTACCTAAGGATTCTTTTCTATTTCACGAACACAAAACTAAAAATCGAGCGCGACGTTACGCTTCTTCGGGCTCTTGTTCAAAAAAGTATCAGTTGTGTCAATTACATAATGAAATATATTCGATTTGTCACAAAAAAAGCCTGGAACGTCTCTCATTTATTACAAAAATCAACAACGCGAGTAAATCGAAAAAACATTACTAGCAACTTCTTCAGATTTTTGTTTCAAAAAGTAACATTCGTATTACATGTCAATAGATATTGCACAATGAAATCTGTTCGATTTACCAGCAGAGAAGACTCGGGAAAAAACCACCATCGCAACTACGCGTGCGAATCGAAAAACACATTGGAAAAAAAATAGAAAAACATATTGAAAATTGAAAAATACATTGTCAAAATGGTGAAAATCGATAAAATAAAAAATATCAGATAGCGTACAGAAAGCGGTTGTATAATAATTGAATGGAGTGGCGGAATGAGAACGGATAAATTATCCCGATATACTGGGGTGTTCATTATATCAACATCATGTCAGATATATTGAAAGGCCATCGGAATGCGCGATATCTCTTTGATAAACGCTATTTATGAGTGGAGCGCGCAGAAAGCACGTTTGGAAAAGTAGGTTTATTGTATAACCCCCGGTTCGCCTGTGTGAATATGGAAATCATTTCGGCGTATCTGTTCGCTCGTACGTGCGCAACGAGATTTTCTGCGCAATGAATCGATGACATCGGCCGCGCGTTCGCGGGACAAACACACGCCGTGTATTTTTGTGAACAGATAAGAACTGGTATGTGTGTAGCGCGCGCGCGCGCGTTCTATACACGCGATTATCTATCGTTCGTTGCAATAAAATCGATTTACGCCAAATTTAATTGCGCGGATTCGGCCACAGGATAAAATTCGCTGCAAGTGATGTTTTAGCAATTATGCGATTGAAACAGAACGCGCGCGAGAGTTGCAAGCGATTTTCGAACGAATGAATGTTATCGTGGCCGAACACATGCGCGCGCGCGGCCTCTCGTATTTTTTCGTGTGTATGTTTAAAACACGCTCTCAGATTATTTCAATAGCACTCGTGGAGATAAAAAGCGCGGTCAATTAAACATATTTTTTTTTTAATTGCGGTGTAGTGCAATAATCGATAATAAACCTCAACTGCTTCATAATCCGCGTGTGGATGTATTCCATTTATTAAACCTGCTACAATTTATCAATAATATGGTTCTTAAACGTATGGTTCTTTGCATATGACTCGAATTTATGTAATATCTTCTTGTAAACTACCCCGGATATCGGTTAATAAGTTTTGCGCGGAGTCTTCCATACGGAGATTCATAAAAAAATTTAGCGAGGCGATTATTCGCCGATGAATAAAAACGCAATGGCCGCGATCGTAAACTTAAGCCCTTACAGTGATGCATTATCGCGCCATAACGAAATAACTGCATGCAGAAGAAGAGAGAGAAAGAGAAAGAGAGAGGGAGAGATAACGAGAACGAAAAAGATAACATTTTTACGGGCGCGTGATATATATAGGACCTCCCTCTTTCGAAGAAAATGGCAGATAGTCTGACATTTCCGTTTATTATAGCGATGGTTATTACGTGTCGGGTGGAATAAGCCATCGGTTTTTACGGCCCTCGAATTGTATCGATCGAACGGGTACTTCACCGCAAACGACGAGCAAGGAATCACGATCTGGGTCGTTCTTTGAACTCCTTGTTTCTAATTTAATCGCTGCGCGCTCGTTAAATCGCAACGCCATCGTGCGCCCCGGCGACGACAAGCGCTTTTCGAAATCTTTCGAGAGATTCTCGATGCGAGCTGTTAGTAACGAATGACTCACAATGTTGCGAAAAACGAAGCTCGAAGCACGTTTCTTTTGACACGTCGCGCTAATCAACACAAACACGTGCGACACGTCACGATTATAATATTTCAAGATGACGAATGACGTTACGAGAACAATCGTCGCGTAGTTTGGAAAAATATGTGTCAGTGTGCAAAGTTGATCGCATTTGTTGTTCAAAACTGTCGTTTATCTAAAAAAAAAACTGCCCTAGTTTATTGCGAGAAGAATCGAAAACAATCTGCCAAGAATAAATTGCAATCAAAGTTTGAAATTTACTTTCGGTTTTGTGAAACTTTACTTCAATACAAACGTACGTTTAATCTTTTGTAAATTCGTGTATATCCGTGGATATCGTGCAAAAGTCCCGTAAGAATAGAGTTCCGCAACTTGGTACTTTAATTCCGCGGGCAGTTTTCGCGACTCCGTAAATGTAATTCATCAAGTTGTTTTTAGCGGCGAAAGGGTTAAGACCTCGCCTCCGGAGAGAGCATCGTGTTAGCGCGGAGAAACTCCCGGGCGCTCATTTGCCATTCATTCCCGAAACTGGGTTGCTTGCAATTGTGCCTCCGGTCTATCTCGCGAGCCGTCTGCGAAGTCCGGGAAGGATCATCCCCAAGATTCGTATTCGATATCCATATCAACCTGCGGGATCGATAAGCCGAGCTTGGGTGTAATCGGCCCACCGGTCGCGATTGTGATCGAAGATTATGCGCATCGACTAACGACCCATATACCACAACGATGATGCAATCTGGATGCACCAGATTCGCCATATAACGCAATATATACATACATATGAGCGTGTACTTTAACAATACGAGCACGGAACACCGCAATAGCTTCTTTATTCTTCGTATATAGATTTCAAAAAGAAGCTGTTTTGAAACAAAGAAATTTATTAAAAGCATAAAAAATATGTATTTAGTACGCTATATTTGTATATATACCGAGCGACATTTTGATTATTCATTATTCAGAAGTGACTCAACAGTCCTTCGAGATTAATTAACCTTTTGTCTTATGATTTAATTTGTGACTGTGGCATAGTCAACAAAATCGCTTACGTGCTGGAACAGCAACAATATGATTATATGCTCATCATATGATCACATGATCTTTTTTTCTAATATAATAAAAACTACAATTTTCTTTTTAAAACGTAAAATCTATGCGTACACACAGTTTAAGACACACCGTCGTGTGCTCTTATTTGTCGTAAGCTCTAAGTAATGTCGTAACGAACTTTCTGTTAATCTACGCTCGGGCAATGTAAATTAAATGATCCAATACATCAAGAGTATTTTACACGCTCGTAAATAGAGTACTGGATCACTCGACTATGTTGCTTGGAGAGATGCCTACTAGCCAGTCTCTTAAATCAACGAGCGGAACGTTCGCAGCGAAGATCAGTCAAACTATCTTTGAATATTTGCGGATGTGTTTTCGACGAATAAATGAGCGGTCATTTATATAAAAGAAAGCCGAACATTAATTTCTTGTTATTTTATATAATTAAAACAAGAGCCGCAATAAAAATACAAAAAAAAGGATAGGATTTTGCGATGTTAAAAGAAAAATATGGTGTAAAAAAAAGAAAAAAAAAGAATCTTGCTCGCGGACAAGGGAGAGAAAATTCAAGGTATTCTATTTGCGAATCTCCTCGATACTTCGAAACGCGAAAGAATTTCTTGTATCGCACCGTGCATGAAATTCATATCTATGCTAAGCGCGTGGCGCGTTTGGGTTTAGTGCTTTCCGCATCGTACCTTTATATTACAGGCCGATTCGGTAATTTCGTGCACAGCGATCCTGCTTAAAGTCGACGGACGTTTTCGAGACTCGCGAGAATTTTCACAGAGACTCGTAATTCAAGAAACGCGCGCGGCGAGAGTCTCTGGCAACACAAAAGTGTCGGAAAAGAAAAATTTCAAAAACGATACCGGAGCGATATCTGCGAAAGAGAAATTAAACGAGATCCCCGGGGTTTAAATGTTTCCTCCTCTTTCCTTCTCCTCAAAACGAGTGGCTGATATTCTTGGAATAATAAAATATCTGGAATAGGTGAAGCGTAATCGGCTTCCGAGCTTCCGAACGTGCAATCTCCCCCTTGACGGACCGGGCGTTTCTCGATTTTTAATCTAGACTCTCCTCAAGAAATGAAGTTGAACAGTTTCCGCGTAAAAGAAGGAGCCGACAGCGCGCGCGGTAGGAGTTATATACGTTCACAAATTTCTCTGCCGGCGTTTCATCCTCATTTGGAAAGTGCAAGTTTTCTTCCGCAGAATTTCTTTTTCCACATCATCGGTCGGAGAGACCGGACCTTTTATCCCGCTAAATTTTAATCCACTCTTATTGATAGGAATTTCTTCAATTACTCGCACGGCGCATTCTCAGAAATTGCTTTACGTGCATTAGGAAACTAAATTTTATTATGTTCATTATCTCTCAATAAACTTAAATATTTTTTTTTCTTGCAAACAATCAAGAAGTCATATATCGGATATAAAGGTAATCTATAACAAAATTTTTCACAATAAACTAATAAATTTGTTAAATTTCATATATATGTACATGGTTTTTTGAGTTTCGAACTCGACGCCACAATGTTTTTTTGAGAGACACGCACCTCCCGTCTTACATCCCGAAGGAGAGACTCGATTTAAAGTTACACCTTGCTGCTTATGTATTCTCGCGTCCCGCTCATTTCCAGAGAATACACCGAAGCTCCTTTATCCTTCTTAGCTCGGCCGCGTCCGGACTGCGAAAGTAGCAGTTCCGCTTTCCTGCCCGGCGCGACGCCTGCTGACTCCGGCTTCGTGACTTTTAATCTCGACCCCATTGTGCGAGCCGGTGGAGGGTAATTTTTATAATCTTCACGCGAGAGGTGCGGGAAGAGAGAGAGAGAGAGAGAGAGAGAGAGAGAGAGAAAGAGAGAGAAGAAAGGAGAGGAGGGGGAAGTGACGACTGGATTTAAAGTTGCGCCATCCCCGGTTTTCCGCGTCGTCACGCTTTAAAAAGGACGCGTCCCCAAGTCTCAAATCCTTTTCTTTTTCTTTTGACTCCCTCTCCCTCGCTTTCATCCCGGGTCGTGCGAATTCCACCACCATCTCGACACCGATCTCTCTCTCTCTTCTGCACTTTAATCGCCGACAAAACTACAAAAGTGGCAGTTCGCGCTCCCGTCGCCTGCTGACTCTGACTTTCGCGACTTTTAATCTCTGCGGCTTGCTCGTAATATCCGGCAGAGTGAGAGAGGGTGCTTTTTGTGATATTTGTACGGTCGGCAGAATTTGTAATATTTGCCGAGATGTTTCGGATGATTCAGAAAGAGATCGGTGGAGCTTACGAAAGAGAATCTATACTGACGTTACCCTGATAAATTTTTTAGATTACTAAAGACAGTCAGTATTTTTTATTGAAATCTGTGCCCTATATTTAGAAAATATGTTTTGCAATTTTTTGATATATATATCATAAAAAATATTTCTTGTGTCTAATTCTCAATATTTATTAAATTGCAGAGAATATCTGGATTTTGTTGAACTTTTTTATCTACTTAACGCACCAAAAGCCACGCACGCAGACGCTGTGAAACACAAAATTGCGAACTTTGAGTACTATCAATAGCGGCAGTACTCAATCGCCGAGAAAAATATATATTCGCTTTTGTTCATGCCCGCATATTTCCTACCATAGAGTCTCTCTTTCTCCCTCTCTCTCTATATGCGGTATAAATTCAATATCCACACGGTAAAAGCCGATCGGCCGGGGTGAGCTTTGACATTCGAGGGGTTGCCCCGAAAGTGACAAGGGCGCGTGGGCGGGATGGACCAAGAGGGGGACGCAGGATGCGCGGCGTCGCTGGCGGGTATTAAAATCGACGTATTCGACTCAAGGGTTTGGCCGTCGTATCGCCAGTTATAAATTCGTTTCACATACCGCCACGTCGGGCAGCGTCGACAGAATGAAAAAAGGGCGCGGTACGAGAGAGAGAGAAATGACGCGAAAAAGAACGAGAAGAGAAAGAAAGAGAGAGCGGTTCGTCGGAAGAGGGTTTTTTTTATCCGACGGGTGGCGCGGCGAAGAGAGCCTCGTGAAAAATCTGCATGGATTTTAGCGACGGTGCAACGCGGGGGTGAAAAAAAATGCGGCCGCCACGTGCATCCGCGCGATCCGAAGAGCGGCGAAGCGGAGAGCGGGGGATGAGCGCCGCGACACGGCGAAACCGATGTTCTCAATGAAGGGAAACATGAAATACGAGAGCGCCCGGTGCAGGCGCGGCGGCCTGGAATGAGAAAGGATCAATTTCTGGTCGATTTTGCGCGACGGGAGCAAACATGCCCATCAAATTTATGGCCGCGTTTGGTAATTCTGTCTCTCAAGAGCGGTTTCATCAACGTCGTTTATCTTTAACCGTAGTTCATGCACGTTTCTCCGCGGACATTTTTGTAATTCTGGCTCGAAAAAGAAAGGGTTTCGTAAAAACAAATGGGACGTCTAAAATTTTAAACTGACTGCAAAAAAGGATCAAACCAGAATTACAAAATATAACAAGAATAATCGCTGATAACCAAAATAAG
The DNA here is from genome assembly GCA_014825685.1 of Pseudomyrmex cubaensis. Taxonomy (NCBI): domain Eukaryota; kingdom Metazoa; phylum Arthropoda; class Insecta; order Hymenoptera; family Formicidae; genus Pseudomyrmex; species Pseudomyrmex cubaensis. Next base: position 17,642 of record QVOA01007586.1, on the reverse strand, counting down.
AAATACAAAAATATATTCTAAGTACTTAAATATCGTCGAAAACAGAAATAAAAATCATATTTTGCTCGACTCTGCTCGATGACAAACATGCTTGCCAAATGTGTAGACACGCTTGATAACCCAGTCGGTCGAAAAAACTGGATTTTTCATCCGTACAATTATTTTAAAATTTGTATTTATCTCTCGTATCACAGCGCTAAAAATTGAAATATATGAAGCTCAATTTTGCATCGAGAGCAAAAATAAAATAAGATATTAATAATAATAATATATAGTAAAATTCTATACTAGAGTTATATAGAAATTTTATATATATAATTTAAATATTTTAATTAGAAAGTAAAAGTTGTTTACACAAATATGTGGAATATTAATTTCCTAACAAATAACAAGAATTGTTTGTAGAGAGCGAGAATAAACGCAAGTCGAGAAAGACAGAACGATACTGATGTTCTCTCTATGAAGGGAGCAGTAAAATACGAGAGGACCAATCCCGCGTTGAAATGAAAAAGAATAAAATGTTGGCGGATGTTATGATGCAGGAGCAAACGTGCCGATCAAACTTATGAATAATGGTTGTTTGGTAATGCAAACTGCCGGAAAGAGATGTAGATAAACATCAATACGGATTATAGATCATCAATTCTGCTATTTCGCAAAAATATAGTCTTTTTAACCCTTTTGCAACAGCGTCGTTATATGTACGGAACGAAATAAATTCCTCGCGTTGTAACAAATAGGGAATTTCGGCTAAAATCCACGATCAATCATGTGTATTTGTTATTAATATATGTAGCAAAATAGATACTTCTAAATTAAGTTCGTTTAAACATTTACTAAATGTTATTCGTAAATTGATACTCTAATATAAGTTAAATGTATTAAATGTGTTTAATTAAATATTGCTGCTATAAACTATGTTTTAATCATCTATTGGATCCCAATCGTAATTGCTGATTGGTTAACATATAATATTAATATCTCTAAAATGTGTATTTAAATTTATACCGTGTTTGCTCATATTATATGAAAGTTATATTTATACTATCCTTATCGAAATGATACCCATGTGTGCTTATTTCGTAATACATATACACACACGTATAATTACATTGACTATCGGGTTTCATATAAAAATGTCTATAAACGATTTCGAACTTTGAAATATAATTTACGAGCAATTTTTTTACAGAACGCGGAATCGATACACGCGCTGGGAAATGATACATTATCACATTTGGAGCATCGCCATCGCCCGGGACCTATTTCATCGCCAGTCGCAGAGAGTGCATAAATTTTTATCGCAACGCGCGATGACGACGTCATCGTTATCGCGACCGGAGAATCCTCGGACGGTCTCCGGCGCGGGTTGTAAACGACGCGTCGTCATTCAATTTCCGCGACGCGGTTTCCTTCGCGGAACCCTTTTCAAAGCTATTGGCGTGACCGTGAGTTTTCGAGAGTTTTCACGACTTATCCGGCATACGATCTCGTCTTCATTTCCGTCGCAGCGCGTCGCCGGTTTTCGCTGGAGTCGCCCGTCCGGAAAGTCGGAGGAGGAAGAGGGAAAAACGCCCGGCATCTTTTCGTGAAAAATTAGTGAATGCACCGCGTTTTGTCGCGGAGCGGTTTGTAAGTTCGATGGATCGCTTCTGCGGTACACACTTGGGTTCCGCAGCTTTCCTACCGTGTCTCTTTTTCTCTCTCTCTCTTTCTCTTTTTTCGTATTTGAACAGACGGAAATTAAACGATACCTGCGAATGATATATTTGAATATAAATCCGTTTACTTCAGACTGCACAGAGCAGAGCTCAAGTCCGCTTGTATATTTAAATAAAATGCAGTACAGCGAACTGTTGAATTTAATTCTGCTTCTTTCTAACGTAAATATATATAAAAAAAAAAAAGAAAACAAATATTTCGCAAACCCGCAGTTTTTCATCGGGATGTTTGTATGATTTCGTTTCTATATTTGTTCAATAATATTGATTATTTTTTGTAACACAATTTTATGTATTTACACAACACGACTCTCTATAGTCACAACTCTTTGGGTGAGACTACTTTGACGCGCGTCCGCGTAAATTTAGCTGCCTATAATCGTTCGGAATTAAGTGTTTCGAAAAACTGGAGGTAATAATAAAAGCTTTACGTCTCTCCACCTCGCGGGAAATAGAAAAGACTACGGTCTCCGCTTCTCATCGGAAATGCGGAGCGTAGTTATGAGCCATAATTTAACTCGCGACGGAGTGACACGTGCGCGATCGGATTCGCTGCTGCGGATTTTCCGGATTTTTCATCGGGAAAACTGCACCTACCGCGGAAACTTTTTAACAAACTCGCGACAGTTACTGCGTAGTTTGTTCTATTCGCGCGCGTTACCGTGAATAATTATTCTCCGTGAAATATCGGTATTATTGTAGCCCGCGAATGTGATTTTCTGCTGATTCCAGCGGGACAAAAGAGATGCAAAAATTGCGCTTCCTATTTTTGACAAATCTGCCCCCGCCGTCGAGTTTACGAGTCATGATTTAACGATCGGCGCGCGCTCGCAGAATCCGTTGCACTCGATTGCCCGGATTTTCCGGAATACCAATGGGGCACTAAAAGTGATTAAATTACTTGGCAAGCCAGCACTCGGTAAACTAGGCGGTGATTGATACACGTGGGTGTGCACGCGCGTTGCGCACGAGCGACGCGCGATCATTTATGCGTGACTGACATCTGTTTACTCGCGCCACGAATTTACCCCGCGTTGTGCCGCGATCGACGGTTTTCGTCAATGATCTAGACATTACCGTCCGCCGAAGAAACCTATCGGCGAGAACATTTAAACAAAGTTTCTTGCCTTCCTTTCGGCACATAAACGATTGTGAAACACGTGCACTGCAATAATTGTTTTTAGGTCACTTGAGCATCTTACAATAAAAATAAAAAATAAAAATTACACAATAACGTATAAAAATATCTGAGAATTCGAAATAATAACGCCAGTATTTAAATGACCAGACACAAGTGTCACTCGTGTACCAAAAGTTTTTATATCTTAGATGAAGCGTCACTTCGTCCTTGCGAATTGTGCTAAAATTCAAGAAGCATGCACAAGTCGCGGTCTTTCGCTCGCGGAATACAATTGCAATTGATTACCTCTCTCTCCCCCCTAACGCGATGACTTTCGCAGAAGCGAATGCCGCCGTCTCGTTCCACGCTCGCGCTATCAATTTCCATTTCGCGTTTCTATCCGGCATGGGCGGGCGCTTCCGTCGGCGTGCCGCATTTCTCAGGGAAATGGGAATCGATTTGAAGAACGCCGCTGCGAAACTGCAGTTGGCAACACGCCCTTCGCCTGTATGTCCCCGAGCGCCACCGGGTCATCCCTTTGGTGTCCCATTCCGGGGCGAATCAACCCCTCGCGCCTTTTCTTTCGCCGCTCCCGATCTCCTAAACGCGTGCTTTTTCACCGTCCGCGAAATATCTCTACAACGCGCGCGCGCGCGATGTGTTGCCGCTTTATATCTTTTTTGTATCGGTTTCTTTTTTCGATCTCCGTGGGGAATTTCGACCGCGACGCATTACGCGGGGAGCGAAATGGAGTTGCAGATGGGATCAGGGAAGTTGTCGAAGATCGTAACGGAAAATACCTGGCGTTAGAGAACACGATGCTGGATTCTAGGTTAGCGCGCTGTGTGAGGAAGAAAAATTCTTCCGACCGTTCTCTGACGATTCGAAAAAAAACCCCACAATGCGAAAATAATATCGTAAAATTTAAAGAGAATTTTACGTTTCCCGATTGGTGCATGCTCGCAGATGGAAGTTTGTTCAAGATATTTCAAGATTAAATTTTTTATTCCAATTGTCGAGTTAAAAATCAAATTGCATATCTGTCTACTGAATATTTCTAATTAATTAGCTGGAATCTCATTGCAACAAAGAAAAACAAATATGTGTAACGCACTATACAGACATCTGCAAAATAAACGTTACGGTGGAAACCAAGGAATCGCGCGAGATCGAAAAGTTATGAGAGATCGAAAGATTTTCGAGGAGGAAAAAAAATTCGATCGCCTGCAGGCTCAAGGAAAAGTCGTTCAATAAAGCCGACGTTGTATCGCGCGTTACTCGATGCTGTCCACGGGCGATGTATCCGGAAATTGAAAGTTTCCTGTGTGCCGGAGGTTGGTCCGACTGGCAGGTAGGAAGAGAGATTTGTCTCATCGTGTCACATGAGAAGATCACTATTTCTTTATTTCGTGCCGTTTCAAGCAAAGTCGATCTCTTCGTGGTTGGCGGGAATATTCGACGAGACGAGTACAGAAAACGGAGAGGGAAGGGGTAATATACTACGTTATAATATCCACCGAAATTGGATTGAGGTTGACAACTAGCAGGTTGATATACGCGTACATATATATATCGCGATTGTATGTGTGTGTGTGCCGGTCGCGAGGACAAATCGATTATTCGTAGATCGTCGCGTGACTAATTGTTTCGAAATCAGATTTTTGCGGGAATTGTGTGCTCGTCCGGGCACTCACATTCTCCCCTTCCGGCCGAATAAACGCGAAAGTAATTCCCCTCTCGGAGCGATTTCATCTCTCGTATATTTCCATTTGTGTGTCCCGACTTAAGCGTTTCATTTGTCATCGCGAAGTCGCAGTTTACTTGCCATACGAGCGCTTTTGATTTGTCTCGGCTTACCGGAGGGGATTACGCGGTCATCACGGATTTTCGTTGGCGAAGGGCGCGACTTGAGATAAACGCGAATACAAACGTCTATTAATTCATTGCCACTTTTAATTAACACGATCTCGTTTTCTTGGAAGATAAAGAGAGCACGTAAAAAACTTTAGTTGTTATTGTCTCGCAAGTCTTTTGCTTGTAGAATTGAAACAAAAATTTATCGATGTAAAATAAATTATAATTAAATTACCTGTTTTGCAGTAAGTGTATAATTAAATTAGCGTCTTTCCACCTGTATCGTGTTGCTACACGTGCGTAACACGAGCAGTACCAGGGAAGCGCTGACCTAGTTGCCAAGCAAGAAATCGATCGAGAAGGAAGAGCGCGATGGGAGGAGAAGAGGAGAAGGTAGGAGGAGGGAGTGAGTATCTTCTATGAAATTACATTCAATTCTACACCTAACAAAGGCAGAGCGAAGTACTGTTGCCGCTATTCGAGAGAAAAATAAAAACACCTCGCGCCCGTAGAAATAACAATCGTCGCTTAAGTGCGCTTCACTCGTTAGCGAGAGCGAGCGGCAAAATAAAATTATCGATTTTATTGTTATAGCAAATGTATATCGCCACGATAGATCATAAATTACTAATGCAATTACCCGAAGTGTTTGGCAATATTCAGTAATCGTACCGGATTATATCTACAATCAGCTCAAATAATTGTTGAGTTCCATAATTGGGCTGGGATTTGACTTCGCGTACGGAGTACAATTTCCATTTTAATCCCCGGAAAAATAAAAATGTACGCTAATTCTAGTGCCAATTGTGACGATAACGCAAACGTGGAAATGATATTTCCGGAGCATTTAAATTCATAGCTTCAAAAAATTCTCGTCGAAATCGTCGATGCGCGTGTTACCTCTTCTAAAATGAAATTTTTCGTTGATAAATACGAATTCGATCAATTTCTTGGAAATTCTTCATGCGCTCTTCAATCTTTTTTTCTTTTTTTTTTTTTTTTTTAAATTCGCATTTGCAGAAAATTAATCCTCTCCCCGAGAAGAGGATTTATACGCGGAGCGGTATGTGTTTCCCTTCTTTTTTCTTCCCTTTAAAAAGTGGCTCGGGTTTATCCGCGTTTCCAGTTCATTCTCATACACCGAGACACGTGTGCGCTTCTCTCTTCTTACGGGTCTTCTTCTTTTCCTCAATTTCTTTCCAACAAATTTATCCGGCACTCGCTGTCCTCGTGTCACCCGGTCCCCGAGATTACACGACGTAAAGCCTAGCGGGAGTGCTGCTGCCGCCTCGCGCCGCTGCTTCTCTCTCTCCTTTCTATTTGCGAGAAGAAATCTCGCGGTCCAGCTTGGCGTGGAGACACGATGCGACAGAAACGGACGTTCATCTGCCAGGCGCAACAAATCTCTCACGATGAAAAATCATCTCGAGGAAATGGGACGAGGATTTTTGCTCCTCCGCGATTTATCAATGGCGCGCTACCGGAATGGACGACCGGCCGGGATAAAAGTGTCAACTTTCGGCATCGATATTGAGAGCCGCCTCCTCTCGCTTCCCCTCCTTCTCCCCAAGTTAATGCTCGTAGCGAATACTATTTTTCGAGTATCCCTAGTATCTCTCGCACTACGACCCGTCATTTCTCTCGCGTTTCGAATTCTCATAGAGTACGCGGTGATACACTTCACTATCATTTACAAAAATTGCAAAACTGTGAAATATGGGTGGACTCTTCCTCTTTCTCTGTTAAAGAAATTTATATTAAACTTACATAATATTCTTATTTATGTTTTTAACTTGCACAAAATTTAATGATAGTCATTGTACTTTCAAACGCAATTAACATTGCGGAAAATCAATCGCCAAAAACCGAGCACGTCGATACCACGCGTGTAACGATTCTGATAACGGCACCTGCAAGCATTATCGGCGCGGCCGAGCGCTAAAATTTCCCGTCCGATTCGCCCGCGCAACCAAGTCCGAGTAAACGTAATCAAGCTGTCGCTTCGTGGATTTTCTTTCTCCGTTCCGCTTTCTCTCTCCATTGATTTTGCATCAAACGTGCCACTCGCACGTGGCCCACGTCACACAATATGTCACACGCCGGCAATCGCGTATTCGAAAAATCGGTCGTTTCCGGCGTGTCGCGACGCCCGATGTCGCTACCGACGTCGCGGACAGGCGCAAAGCTACCACCGGCGAGGCAAAAGTCATTTCGGCCGGTAATTAGTTGCCCGAGTCGCGACAAATTGAAAAAGTTGCTGAGAAATGGGACGCAATTTAAGCTCGCGGCCGCACGCGAGCGACCGCGCGCGACGTTTTCGCGACGATAATCGAGCCTGCTGCCGCGACGCGCAAATCGAATTCTTCTGCGTTTCTTCTTTTCGCGTTGTCGTCCCGCTGTTTTTTTTTTTCGCGCTCGTTAGACCGCCCGGTCGACCCGCGAAACTTCGCGCCACGACGTCGTGCTATTCCGTCGCGCAAGTCGTTGTCGCTTTTTCCGCGACAAATACTGACAATCAACTCTTAAACACATAATTTTTCCCCGTTTTGCCGAGCGCGGGGAATAGAACGCGGTTTCTTTGATAAGACGAAAATTTTTATCGGAAAATAGATTGCTTCCTTGTAACGTAATACATGTATTTAATGCTTGCGTATTCACGCGAGAAAATGATTTCTCAAGTTTTTCTCTTAACATTTAATAAATAATGACTTTGTCCGAGGAATCTTAAACTCCGAAAATCATTTTCTCTTTCTCTTCTTTTCCTCTCGCTCAATTCTTTATGTTAATCGAGATTTTTCGCGACGTGCTGAAATGCAGCCCGTCGCAAAAACTCGAAACGATCCCCGGGAACAGTGCGATTGTCGTTCGGCACGGGGGCTTTTTCGCCGCGATCGGCATTTTCTTTTTTCCTCCCACACATCCATCCGCACCGATCGTCGTTTCGCTCTCTTTCTCTCTCTCTCTTCTCGTTCTTTCTCCTCTTCATCCGCGACCATTATCTCGGACCGATAATGACGTCCATTATTTTTTGTTACTGCAGCGTGCACAGGGTAATGGCGGGGTCGAAAGGGAGAAGGAGAATGGGTGTGGAGGGGTGTTCGTTAGCGCCCCTGAGAATCATACGATGTCGTTATGCGATTACGACGTTCGCCTCTGCGAAGTGGAAACGCTTCCGGTTCTTCGCGCCCGCACCAGACGGTCGATGACTCCGTTTTTCTGAGCCGACAATCGGCTGTTTTCGCAGGAAGACGTTTTTTCGCGGGAGCGAAAAGGCAGACCGTTTTAATTGGCGACAAATTATACACGTTCGGTTTCTCTTCGTCGTTTAGCTCTCGCGCCTTTCTTTCCGAACGCGACGGAGAGATAGAAAGAGAGATAGAGAGCGCAAAAGTTAATTATATGGTTTACGACTCTCGCGCCTCGCGCGTTTACGAACCCCACGTGTACATATCTTCGTTTCGCCACTTAGCGCGTTTTACGATTCAATTTTCACGCCACCTTCTAAACTATCAAATGACACGGTTAAGTAACCTCCGTCGTTGCTCTCGATTTACACGGGAAACGAGATCTCTCTAATTTGTTTAATTATTAATTAATGTTTTGCGCGAAGTGTGTCACATGCATCCTCGTTTAACGACGTTATTTCTTTCGTAATTACTGCATATTTTTCAAAATGGAAATGCATATAACGAACGGCAGGAACCGATCAGGAAAAACTGATTGGTATTACGTTCAAGACTGAAATTTAGGTCAAGTCTTTTCTTGTTCGCACCTTCGTTCATCTTTGTTTCTCGCCTTCGTCATTAAGGCGTGAAAACAAAAAACAAATAGAAAGGGGGACAAGTTGGTCGACGTCTCTATCGCTTTACGATCCGCGGTGATTTATTTTTGGCCACCCGCTGGGATCTCGCCAATGCCTCAAGACCACCGTTGCTTGCCATGTACGAAGTCATGTCGCCTCAATTGAAACATATCGATTGCATTACGGCAAGCGTCCGATTTAATAAGCCGGCAGTCGCGTTTCATTAAGCCACGTGTCCGACGAGATCCGCGTGTCAATATATCAAAAACTAATTAAATCAACGTCATTTATTCACGTAAATTTGATGATAATTTATGCTTAATATTCGATAATACATTTTTCGCGAATTTGCAGTTGTCGCTTTTGCGGGAGACACGGCGTATTCGTTTGACGTTTATCTGCTCGAAAAATCGCGTAATTTATTTAGTTTTGTTATGTGTTTTCAGTCAAAGAAATTCAGTGAAAGCAAATCGGAGATTTATTTTCTTGTTTTGCGCGCAACAAAACACACACAGAGCATGTGTACATATACGAGATATGTCGATATTCAAAGACTGCGTGTGTGCGTCTCTCTTTCTCTCTTGTCGAAAATGGCAGGTATCGCGAAATGAGCGACAAAGTCACCGACATTCGCGCAAAGACCGCATCGATATTATCCGTGAAAAGCGTCACAGCGTGACTCATCGCGTTATCGCGATAATACAACTGCGCACGCATCGCACACATATATCCGCACATGCGCGATCGAGCGTATAGACCGTATTATTAACGTGAATTATCGAGTGTGTCGTGGCGGTTTATCGAATTTCTCTCTCATATTCTCTCTCTCTCTCTCTCTCCGTCCTTCTCCAATTCCTCTTTCAGACTCAACTGATGGTCGATGTACTTCGAATTTTGGTGTAAGCATCCGGCAGATATCTCGTCGACATCGATCGTTAATGCTCGACGAACTGACCTCACGTTATCCTTAATATTTTAGGTCCCTTTGGAAATACGAGACTGCACGGCGTCACGTAAGAAAGAACGCGGTATTTTCTTTCGTCATTTCATTCGATTTCAGTATCTTTTCTGTTATTATTGTTTTTTATTCTGAATTTTATTCTGATATTCTATAGAGAAATCACCAGCTGTTTATTTTATTTATTCGTTTAAAAAAATTATAGAAATTAACAAAAAATGTTTATTTTTATTTATGTGATTGATATCACTAATATACCTACATACACACACGCTTAACGTTTTAAAATATTAATTTTATAACCTACATGATATATATTTTTTTTTTGGATTGAAATCCAGACTGCGTATTCTTGTAAAAATTTTTCAAAAGAATGATTGACAGCGCCGATTACGAGAGGGGGATTTTCTGTAACGCTGTTTCCGCATATCCATCGATCGGCGCCAAAGCGTTCGCCGTATAATGGTTTCATTTTCCATTTGTATCTCGCCTACTCTAACGCTCCAATATCTCTCGTCCCGCCGCGCTTTAATAATATTACGCATTGTTGCGAGCGCGGTATGCACGCTTGTAAATTCGCCACGGTTTTCCGCCAATTTCGCGGCTGCGAGCCAGACGCGCTCACTCTCCCTTCCTTGCCGCAAAATCGCCGCGGGATACTCCGCTATTTCGATTATAGACGTAAATATCCTTTTTTTCTTTTCACCCGCCCTCAACATCGATTTACACGCACGAAATCTCTCGCCGTAACCTGAGTCGTACGCGGTTTTCTCACGAATTTTCACAAAACACGGCTGATTTCGTATTCGACGGAGAAGTTCTTCGATTCGACGAGAACTTTTATACGAAACTTTTCATTTATGTATTTTTTTCTCTCATCTCATTATATTTATTCGACGTGTTTTAATAACGTAGTTTAAAACAATGCTGAAGAAACATCTCTATTTTCTGCGAGGGAATTTAAACACGTACTTCTAACTTGTACACGCCGTCGTAAAAGTTCAAAACGGCGAAAGTAGACATCGATCTGCGCAAATGGCGCGCGAGAGACAGAAGAATCTCCTCCGCTGATTTTCGCGCGAGGTAAATCTGCCGTCGTCGTCGGGCACCGAGCAGAGAGCGCGACGGCGTTGAAACGCGTTGGTGCACTCGGTAAGGATGGGAAGGTTACGAGAGGGTGGCTAAAGAAGCCGGCAGTAAGAGAAGAAAGAGAGATCGAAGGGGGAGAGAGAGAGAGAGAGAGGAAAGGTTCCGGGCTCTCGAGTCATTTCTCCGAGCCAACACAGACCTCTCAACTCGACGCCACTCGTGGAAACGAAATCTGATACGAGAAAAGCTAAACTCCTTCAAATGCACAAGCCGTCCTCTGTTCACCCCCTATCTACCTTCTCCCGCCTGTATGTACCAACTCCTCTCTTTGCCTCCTTATTCCCCTACTCGGAGTTTGCAACCCCCTAAGCGCCCTCCTCGTTCCCTGCCCCTTTCTCTATCTCTCTCTCTCGTTCCTCTCTTTCGACTCTTGCTCCTTTCAGCTACCCACTTATACTCAGTCAACCCTTTTCATTGCGAAAACGTCGTTCTGCAATTCACCCTTCCTCTCTCTCTTTTCCTTCTTCTTCCGTCCTTCTCGTGTTCTCGCTGTTCCTCTCGTCGCCTCTCTCCGCACTTTTCTTCCCTTTTTATGCGCCGCTCGAGGACGCTCCACTTCCTTGTCAATGTTCTCGTCTTCTTACTTTCTCTGCACCGGAGAGAAAACTCCGGCCTTCTTTTCTATCACTCTATTCCCGATCGCGAGCATTACTCGTCGCACGCTTCTCCTCGAGGAGCGTACAGCCGCTCGACTTCCGACTATTTAACCCTCTTAATTAACAGTCGGCGTAAGAGCCTCCGATTCGGCCTCTTCTATGGCGCGCGACCTTCTTTGGAAGAGTCGAGTCGAAGCCTTTCGTTTCTTTTTCTTTGTTTTTTTTTTTACTTTCACTAGCAAAGAGATCGGTAAAGAACATTTGTTTTGTACGTAACTGTACGAAATCGAGTAAACCTAAAACGGAACAGAAATCCGAGAATTATCTTAACTTTGTTGTTCCGCATTTTTATTGCGATTTTCTTTCATCATTTTATTCTGTTACTTTCCCATTTTATTCTCGGTTTATTCTGGACAATTTTTTTTAAATAATTGCCTCGCTGGAAATCGCGTTACGCGGTGATGCATCGCGTTACCGTCAAACCCGTCCGCTTCCGGAGTAGAATTCTACTCGCGTGATGCATCAAATAATGTATAATTTCAGTGGATCGCATGCGCGGGAAAGGCAACAAAGTGAAGTCACGTCGTGCGTCTTCGTTATGCGGCTTATTCAACTCATTCGTTACACGAGTTGAGATTCTCAGAGAGTAAAACCAAAAAATTCGTAGTTTCACTTGTGTTTCGCGAAATAATAATTTGTTCGTGCTGCACTTTTCTGCCGTTAAATTATGCATAGAACTCATAATTGCAAACTCTAATAGAATTTTCTTAGCTAGCACTCGTGTTCCATTGCAAGTTGTTTATATCAGATTACTTATTTTACAACAAAAATTACATGTACGAGGCAGAAATTTAATAAATAATAACTAAACGTAGGTTTTGTACAAACAAAAACCAACTACAACCGGAAGAAAATAGCTCATTAAAACATAATTAGAAAAATAAAAAACCAAATTAAAATCGTTAAAATATTACGCTATGCGGCGGAAATGCGTTATGCTGCTAGTATTTCTCGGCGACTTAAATGCCACGGCAGTCGTGCGTTTACACTTATTGCAACTGCGGTGCTCGAATGTAAAGAAGTGTTCGAAGTGATGCCAAGATGATGCTGCCGCCGCGCGATGCGCAAGGAAAGCTCGACGTTTCGCATTGCTCGACGGGTTAAGGAAACATTTTTCCGAGCGAAACATTTTGAAGTAATGCATCACATATATGGGACTAAAATTTTTAATTAAACTTAACACTCTGTGTGCGTGCAAAAAAGAGAGCGAATAATTTTAAAAGAATTAACTATAAGAAGACTTAAATTAAATTAAATGGAAAGATTTCACGCGGGATTGTAAAAAATGTGCAAGATACATATTTAAAGATTATAATTGCTGCGCGTTATTAAATCTATTCTCGCATTAATGAAAGAAATACTTCGGGATAGAGTTAACACGTAATGAAATATCAAATTTAATTAATGTAATTTATGATCGATTTAGTCATATTCGGCGTATCGCGCGAGCATTGTTGACGATTCACGAGCGGCTTCATAGAAATCGTCGCACGCTCAGAGCTCGCGCCCTTTCGCTCTCGATCGATAATAATTATTCTCGTAAATTCAGGCATAAGCGCGCGCGGCATATGAAGGGCGGAGGCCGGAAGAGAGAGAAAGAGAGAGAAAGGGAAGAAGGAGGGATGAAATCGCCGGGGCCTGCTCGGTTAAATGCTCGTAATGACGTCTCGTAATTGCATCGAAAGTTTCCAGGGAAACTGTAATTATCGTACGGGCTCACTTCCAGCGATATCTTCGGGCCTCTTTCCCGCGCGCGCCCTGTAATCGACGGGGACGCCAAACCTGAAGAAAGGAAAGCCGCTTTTCCGACGGGAATATTTTTCCAGCCGAGCGAGGACGGCGCAGCGTTATCTCGAATCGAAAAGAGGATCGAGAGGGCTTCATAATGGAGTCCCGGCCTCGGATATTTCAAAAGAGAGAGAGAGAGAGAGAGAGAAAGGAAGAATGAAAGCGAGAGGGGAGATGCTTAAAAGTGCGTCATTTGAAATTTTCCCTAATCCCTGCTCCAATTAAATCAATTAGCGCGCGAGGAGAAGGATTGTTCAGTTCTCTTCATTTGTATATACGCTCGCGTGTATACTTTCCGTCATATAGCCAGTTTTACTTCCCGACTGCTTTTTGTTGAACGCCTGCAATTCACTTTACAGGATTGACGTATATTCTATCTATAAATTTTTCCTCGCAGCCACATCGGTTTTCCTAATCTGTTCATCAACTCATTTAATTTAATGTCTTCTATTGATATTCCAAGCTGAAAAGGCAATAAACGATTTTAGCACAAAACACCGTAACCTCACATTCGTATTTACTGGATTTTTGCGATTTCAATAACTGGTTTCATTGCTCGTAAAACCGGAGACGGGAGATAACGCGGGATTTAACGTCAACAACGTAATTCCGAACGTGTTTTATGCGACTCCCGAGATCACAGAATTCTGTGAATATATTTTTCTCGATCTCCGACAGGTATGTGTGTTTATTAATATCCGAGCGATTAATATATGTCTATTCTCACTTGTGATTAAGATGCGAGAGCCGATAGCTCTCTCGAGAAGCATAAACAGTTCCGACGATAAACATACACGTCGTTCGCAATATATGACCGTTTTCGCGCTTTGTATCGATGATTACTCCAAGACTCATCAAGTCCGGCCACGATTGATTTGAATAATTTATTCGAACGATCAACGATATTAATATTCATTATTCGGTCAATCATCGGCACTCGGATAATTATCCGCGTAAACGTTCATTATTCGGCTAAGCGGATGCTGCGTCCGCCGATTGATTCAGTACTCGGGCATACGAGCGCTATCCAAACATTTCTATCGGCAACACAACGCGCCGATACCGTACAAGCAACAATCATGATTTGCAAGCCAGAGATGACCAAACTCGCGTTCGCATCGAAAGATAATCATCCCGAAGCTACGCGCGTGCTCGCAATGTCTATATTGGCTTCGTAACTACGTTTTATGATATCCATCGCGTACAAAGATAATTACTTTAGTCATCACTTGGTAATATGTACTGCACGCAGTCGTATAACGATCACGCAAATTGAATCATGTTTTTCTCTCATGTCGATTACAACTGTATTATAAAATACTTTACTCACCCCGCTAAAAGTCTTGACGTTGTGAAGAGCATTCTGCGCCGCCAACGCTGCTTTCCTGGTGTAAAACGTTACGAAACAACATCCTGTAACACATAAACGTAACACAATTGCGATTAAATAAGCTGCTTTACGAGAATTGCGATGTAAAATTCTTTTGTTAGTCAAGTTTTTTTAATTAAACAGTTTTCGCGGATTTGTTGCTGTTGAGATGCTGCAGATTTTCTTCCGCGATTTATTTCACAGCGGACGTTTTATCGACAGACTAGTTTGCGAATTTCTCTGCTCAATCGACGCGCCGAAATTTCTGCAATCTGCCGCAGAGAGTCGCGAAAAAAACAGCGAGATACAGAAGTTATCAAACCACGTCGCCACTTTCTGGCAGAAGCGAATGAAAAGTTTTTCGGGCATTTCGGGTCATCATACCCGCGCGATGCGGGCTCCCAACAAGAAACTCCATGATAGACACGAATGGCCGCGGAGTTCGCGCCACCGGTGACAGCTTCGATATGGGGTTGGGAAACGACCGACAGGGGGGAAAGAGTGAAGTCGGCACTCGGGGATCTCATCAAGGGTCTTCCGTATCTCCCTCCCTGCCCCCGGTTGTCGGAGGCTGGACGCCATCCAAGCCTTCAACCCGGTCGATAGTTACGAGTTGCCAAAAGTTCGATACGCCGTTCTATCGTTGGCGAAATCCCCCTTTTCCCTTCACCCACCGACACGACCCTGTCCCTCTTCGGTATCTCTAACGTCCCAGGTGAATCGTTAGTTTATCTACAGCCGGAATAAAGATGCTTGAACTTTGTATCGAAAAGAAGAATATAAAAAGGATTTTATAAAGATTATAAAAAAAAACATAACAAGTATTTAGTAAGTTTATAGGTATTTATAAGATATTAAGTATATTGTGTTGTCTGTAATAATTTAAAATAAAAAAATAATAAATAAAATTAGCGAGAATTAAAATATCTTCGTCAAAATTCCTCCGCGGGAGAAAATTTATAAATAAACGAGTATCCTTAATTTGTTTTCCGGTTTTTGAGCGCAGCACGCGAAACAATTTGCGTTTGCCGACAGATTGGATTTCCCAGAACTCCCATTGTGCTTAAGTAAATAACAGATAATTAAGGCGTCGCGTACGCGAAGTTAGTGGCACCGTAAGTTAATAACGATCAGATTCAATTAACAGATTTCCCCTATTTACGGTGTACACGAAATTATGATAAACCTGCTACGGAGGGGGCCCGCCAAACGCGGGGTGTAATTATAATGCGATCGCGGTAATAGTTTCGGTAACAAGCCTTCCAATTACTCGAGGAAATCCCGATATTCCACAATGTTTTGTTTGGTAACGCGATATTCAATATCGCATTGAATAACGCATGGTACCGCGATGAATGCATAATTGCGAATCGTGCAACCCGATCCGATGGCAGTAGGGTGCAGACGGAATGTTAGAGAACCAACGTATTAAGTTTGCCTAATCAAAAAAGGAGTTCGCTCCAGACGCGGTTACAAAATCTCGTTCATTCCTGTAATCCGAGATTACGCAAAGAATAAGTAATGTAAAATAAGTAACAACACTTGCAAAAACGTGATATTTTTTAAATGCGAATCGAGCGATTGCATGCAATAATAAAAAAATTGAGACAAAATATGCATTTTATCTGTGAATATTCGCGAGTCGAGCTTTCGTTTCAAGCGTGAGGTGAAGTTTCTCGCGTGTAGCGAGAGAAGAGACATTCTTAACGTGTTGCCAGCGAGTTTCAGTAAATTACGGAGTAGAGTGAAGACGCAGCCGGGGGCCGGGAAATTACGTTCCGGCGAGTAAGTAATCTTCAGACATCATCGCTCGATAGACCTTTAAATCAACCCCCCACGCATCCCACCCGTCGGTCGGCCTGTTGTAACGTTCATGTCTACAAATGACCTCGCCCGTTAAGGTATCAACATCACTACCGTCTTACTTCTGGAATTCTTATCGATGAGATGTATTTTCCGTCTCTTTTATCCACAATTTCCAAAATAAAATATATTTGATCTTGATACAAATTTTATGCAAATTCCGTTACATTCTTCTTATAGATTTCGTCGCGCAATGAAAAATTAATATAATTACTATAACTCGCTAGATCCGCGACACACAATGTAATTGTCGTAATTGGTCCGCGCGCGTTGTATGCAAATTGAGATTAATAATTAATAAGTAAATTATTAAGCTGCGCGGCGGCGCGGAGTATTCCCAAGTGCACCTGCAACACGGTCCGAATGGCGATAGTTTCCGCGACTGTGTCGAGTTGCAAACCCGGTGTAATTTCCTGAACTAGTTTGGAACGGCGTGTTTTTGCCGGAGAAACAAACCCTGTCGGTCATTCTACATGAGCGAGACTTCGTTCAAAGAAAACGAGTTAGATCGATATAGATAATTTAATATACCGCGCGAGACAATGTTAAACAAAAATATATCGCCGTTAATATAAAATATCTCGCCGAGCGATATATTAATTTAATATTCCGGAACACAATGTTAAATAAAAAAAAATATTGCCGTTAATATAAGATATAGCTGAGCGATTGTGCAACGACGCGATTACATCGACAAACTGCTATTACGTTTGTGTCGATACTTTTACAAGCTCTAACGGTGAGAGATTGTACATGTGCTAATATTGATAGGAGATAAATAAAAAAAGAAAAAAAAGAAAAATTACTATAATAATTCTCAGACGCAAACAAAGCGCGGAGGAATAACTATGTGATGCAAATAGCTCGTTCATTTAATGTCGACCGCGTAATACACGGCGCGAAGCGGAGAGAATTATTCGTAGCGTTAAACAAAACGATCATTGTTAGCAGGTTTAGCGATAATGCCAACACGATATACATAGATTGTAAACCAATGCACCGAATTATTATCCAATTTATACGGTAATCCCCCGTCAGGACTAGAGGCGTAACGGTCGGAATAGTTGGTGCTCGAACAACGTCGAGGCGGAAAATTAGCTCGAGTTTTATACTGAAGCGCGGTAAAATTGCCGTTTTTCGTGTGATTGTGATTGCGGTCGGAGAAAATCTCAAGAAACGACGACGCGACCTCGTCGGAACGAGAAGAAAGAAAGAGAGAGAGAGAGAGAGAGTGAGATAGGAACATGGCGTAAAATCCTTGGAGTTACCTAAGCGGACGGGTCGTCATCATTATAAGCGAGAAGCGCGAATTTAATTTGCGCGCCGAAGTACGCCGTCTGCAAAAATCACCGTGAGGGCAAA